>KZ069987.1:168146-180654 GCA_002091845.1 Anopheles cracens
AAAAAAAAACATAATAATAGTATCTGCATACTTTGTGATGACAACAAAGAAACGAAAGAAAATAAGACAGGTAATTAAAATTCGGAAGCATTGCACTAACATGTTGTATATTCTACGGAACTTAAAATGACTTGGAGCTGAATGGATCTGAGCCAATTCACTAGGCTTAGGTTATTAAAAGGTTATGAAAAGTAATTTTGTGTTGAAAAATAATGAAAATAAAACACGATAAAATACATAGCAATAAATGTTTTGCTACTGTCATTTCATTTTTATACTATAAACGCAAATTTTTAAAAGTAAATATGGTAGTTTGCCAAGAAAAACTATGATAAATTGGTTTGATTAAATGCAATCGTCTCTTTTATGACATTCCGTTGATCCGTCAATTTAAATCCTTCACACAATCGCGAAGTACTCAAATTTCGTGTGATTTTCTGACACCGAGAGGCCGAAAGCTTTTTTAACCGTTCAGTTGAATTTAAACGCATCATGAAGCCCAACCGCTGTGCCATCGCACAGTGTTACCACGTGTGGTCAACCATTTTCATCCAGGGAAGAGCAACCCTCTTTGTATGTAGATTGAATTATTTGGTTTTAAGTTATTGGTTCACATTACTTCCGATTGATTTTTATTCAAGGAAGAGAAGTCTAATTAATCAGCTGCAAATAAGATTTTATATTATCCATGTTCGATATTTGATTACTTTCGCCTAATATGATAAATTCGAATCAACGGTTGATTTGATAAAAAAACAGTTGCAACCATGGCCGATGCAGTGATAGATAGCGCTCTAATCAACTTCTCTTTATCAAAACTGTTCAATATAGGAACTTCATATTAATTATAAGTGTTTTTCATAAGACTTTTCCATAATTCTAACTAATTTTAATAAATTATCAAAATCGTCACTTGCAATACAATCTTTATTAAGAAATAGAAAACTTCCCAGCTTCTTAGCGAAAGCATTTCTTCCTAACCTCAAAACCTGAACCTCTCTCGCTGTGCGTCATAACGATCGAGCATGGCATCGCCAACTCCATCGTCAAGCGCAGCAGATCCTCTTAAGATCTCACATTCTCTCTTTCTCTGCGCTACGCTGAGGAGAAAGTAGATAAAACAAACATTTGTCCGTGAACCGCAAAACATTCGCGAGCGAACCACGGCACCGGGAACATCTTCCTCAACGCAACAGGCCACGTTTCTCCGCGGCAGAACACTGGGTGAGTGAAGTAAACCACGAAAACCTCAGCAGCTATTTTGTGTTCGTCACGTCTGGAATTGTTTTTTTTGTTTCGTTGCTGCATTGGTAACTGTCCGGTTGATAAGTGTTTGGATACCGAATTGGAATTGAAGTGAAATTGGAAATACCAGTGACGTGTTATTATTCAATGTGTATGTTAAAGTCGCGTTTAAGCCCTTCCACTAGAGCGTAAGGGTCGGTGAAAGATGAACAAAGTGGTAGGGAATTTGAATGTCACCGCCGGAAGTGAAACGACGTGTTACCCGGCTGTCCACACACGAGCGTGTCCCCAAACGTGGTTAAACTTTCCAATTTGCGTACATGAAAACAAATAGTGAATCTTTGCCAATTCCATTGTTCACGAAAGTGGTTGAGGCGCTTTTCTAATGTAGCTGCGAAAACTAGAAGCACATCTTGGCCGTCTCTTAACCTCTGTCTCATCTCTGCAACCATTTCAGAACTATTTCCAACCTGCGTCATTCTATCCGCGCACGGTTCGCAGACTAATCCAACGGTACCGACATAGCAGACGGTAAACGGTTCGTCCCCACCTTACAACCGGTACTACAGGTCACCGCCAGAACGCGTTCTTCAGCCCGTTCAAGTGTCGGCAAACGCTGCTTCCTCTTGGCCATTTTCGTTCTCATCTGACGCGCTCGCATTCGCTCCACACCACCATGCGACCGATGGCAACCGCGGCGACGCGTTCGTTGACTCTGCTGCTGGCGATGGTCTTCCTTCAGGCGGTCCTCTCCCAAGATATACGTAAGTAGGTCCGGATCGGACAATCAACGCTGGCAAACCCATTACCGTCTTGCTCTTGCCACGCCAGTCAACGGCGTTGATGGGGGGCTGCACTCAGCGCCACTTCCGACTGTACGCAAACCTTCGAGACGCGCTCGCCACCGAGCGTTACGACATCGAGACATCGAGTGCTCCCCTATTTCGGGGGCTTATGTTTTATTCACCGCGTGCAATTCGCACAATTGCGATTAACTTTCATTTTAGCGCACTTTTGCCTCTCATTTATCTCTGGGTTTGGGTGTTTTGTTCGGAAGCTTCATGAAAGGAAGCATGACGGGGCTGGACGATTATTGCACCGTAATCATAATCCTGCGCCTTGTGTACGATTGGTGAAATGATTGACCGGTCTCTGAGCGATTGCTTGTGTTTCGTTTTTTGTCTGTCTTATTGCGCTTCCTTCACTCATTTTCAGCCTACTACATGCACCGCTGTGAAAGGGATGCCGCGGATGTGAACGACTGTCTACGATACTCCGCCAACAAGCTGGCGAGCTACATACGGCAGGGTATTCCTGAGATTGGCATCGTCGATGTAAGTAAGCTGGTTTTATGTGATCTCTAGAGGATTGGGTGAATTGTAGGCAATACAACAATTGTTAGGTAACATAAATTGCTACCATCACGCGTTACTAGTATTGTTACGCTTATAAAGAAGACTATAAGAAACAATTAAAAGGAAGAAAGAAGCGAAAAATTAGTAAAGCAAGCCAATAGTTGATAAAAATCATTACTATAATATTCATAATATTAAGGGAGAGATAGTAAGCTAGACTAAACTTCACTAGAAATTTGACTAAATCAGGAATCAACTATTCCAAACTTTAAATAGTTACTAGACGAAGGTTTTAATATCAAAGCATCGAATCGTTTACGCGATTTTTTCTAAGCACAATATAAACTGATTTTGGTACTACGCAATAGTGAAATAGTATTTATCACGTTTTCAAACTTGAATTCTAGAAACAAGAGACAAATTCGAGCTCAGTAATCTAGAAATTAGTAGATAAGTTTTTGTATGTTTCCTATATTCATTCTATTTTATGTTCTCCATTGCAAATCTGATTTATTTATTTCAAGAAATTTCAAGTTTTACATCAGTTTTTATATAATTTATTCATAATGTTCGTGTTGTATTAATTTCTGTTCATTGGAGCTCCTTACTTAGCAGCTGGTTAAAATAATTAGAATGTTTCTAAGATCGTTATATAGCGGGAACATCTTCCTCAACGCAACAGGCCACGTTTCTCCGCGGCAGAACACTGGGTGAGTGAAGTAAACCACGAAAACCTCAGCAGCTATTTTGTGTTCGTCACGTCTGGAATTGTTTTTTTTGTTTCGTTGCTGCATTGGTAACTGTCCGGTTGATAAGTGTTTGGATACCGAATTGGAATTGAAGTGAAATTGGAAATACCAGTGACGTGTTATTATTCAATGTGTATGTTAAAGTCGCGTTTAAGCCCTTCCACTAGAGCGTAAGGGTCGGTGAAAGATGAACAAAGTGGTAGGGAATTTGAATGTCACCGCCGGAAGTGAAAAAAAAAACATAATAATAGTATCTGCATACTTTGTGATGACAACAAAGAAACGAAAGAAAATAAGACAGGTAATTAAAATTCGGAAGCATTGCACTAACATGTTGTATATTCTACGGAACTTAAAATGACTTGGAGCTGAATGGATCTGAGCCAATTCACTAGGCTTAGGTTATTAAAAGGTTATGAAAAGTAATTTTGTGTTGAAAAATAATGAAAATAAAACACGATAAAATACATAGCAATAAATGTTTTGCTACTGTCATTTCATTTTTATACTATAAACGCAAATTTTTAAAAGTAAATATGGTAGTTTTCCAAGAAAAACTATGATAAATTGGTTTGATTAAATGCAATCGTCTCTTTTATGACATTCCGTTGATCCGTCAATTTAAATCCTTCACACAATCGCGAAGTACTCAAATTTCGTGTGATTTTCTGACACCGAGAGGCCGAAAGCTTTTTTAACCGTTCAGTTGAATTTAAACGCATCATGAAGCCCAACCGCTGTGCCATCGCACAGTGTTACCACGTGTGGTCAACCATTTTCATCCAGGGAAGAGCAACCCTCTTTGTATGTAGATTGAATTATTTGGTTTTAAGTTATTGGTTCACATTACTTCCGATTGATTTTTATTCAAGGAAGAGAAGTCTAATTAATCAGCTGCAAATAAGATTTTATATTATCCATGTTCGATATTTGATTACTTTCGCCTAATATGATAAATTCGAATCAACGGTTGATTTGATAAAAAAACAGGTGTCGACGAACGAGAAGCCGTCCGGCACGCATCTGCGCGTCGAGAAGCTGGATCTCAACCTGTCGATCAAGAAGCCGCGCCTCAGCGTCTCGAAGATCTTCAACAACAATCGCATCCTGAGTGAGTGTTACGGAGAGTTGCTGCTCTGCGTCAGCGAAGCTATGCAGCTGCCATCGTATACTAACTAACCAACATCTATCATCCCCAGCTGAAGCGACGAACCTCTTCCTGAAGGAGAACGGCCACGAAGTGCTGCGTGCGCTCCAGCCCCAGCTGCAGAAGAAGCTTTCGAGCGAGTTCACCGGAATCGCGAACCAGCTGCTTGATAATGTGCCGATCCACTTCTTCCTCGTGGACTGAGCGTGAAGGAAGGATGTTTATCAACTTTCGGGACGGGGCACTATGTGATACTGTTGTTGTAGGATTAAGGATTCCAACTCCAGACCATTGATGATGTCGTTTTAAGGTGCATACTCGTTTTGTTTCGATCGACCGCCGATGGAGTAGCCAAATAGGAAAGAATTTGTACGACGGGCCAAGTCCCGTTGGTTTGATCTAAGCGAACTTTCACATTACAACGTGATTCTTAAGATAAACCGCACACACCCTATGAAGTGTTGTTTTCGAAACGACCGAACTACTCGTTTACAGTACAAAACAAATCTCGGCAAAATCAGTACAGAACGTTCAGATTTTACGTAATCTGAAGCATTCCACATCGTTATGGTTTAATTATTAGCAAAAAAAAAGAGCAATGGGTGGACGCTCGTTCGTGCGCTACAACAAACTTTACCGTACGCCTTTATGAGTTCCTTATTGTTTTCCAATTGAGCTGCCCGTCGAACCTAATGCCCACTTTGACACTGAGAAAGAGAAACCCACGATGGCGTTGCGAGTCGAGTTTGCCGGCGAAATGTAACACTAAATCCGTCGATGACTAATTTCCGACCGTCTTCCGTTGCCACTCGTTACAGTTGCCCTCGGTGGAGCCGTTCGTGATGGACCAGCTGTCACTGCAGCTGACCGGAGGACCCCAAGGATACCGGATCAACCTGAAGAACATGGAAGTGTTCGGTGCGAGTAATTTCACCGTCCGATCGATTAAGTACGTGACGCACTGACGCCTCTATGCCTTGGTACGACCACCGTCTAATGCTCCACTGTTTTCGGTTTCGCTTTCGGTACAGACTGGTGGACGGAAACAAACCGTTCGAGGCACGTCTGACCATTCCGAGGTTGACGATTCACGCCAAGTACACGAGCAGCGGTGTGCTGATCATCATACCCGCCAGCGGATCGGGTGATTTCGATGCCGTGTTCGACGGTGTCACCGCCGACGTCAAGGGTCAGGTGTCGACGAACGAGAAGCCGTCCGGCACGCATCTGCGCGTCGAGAAGTTCGGCAAATAAACACTTCACCGTGCACTCGATTCGAGTGGTCGTTCTGGTTGGGATACCTTTGCGATTTTGGCCGAAAAGTTGTGCATAATGTTGTTGACTTCTGGATGATCGTAGAGCGCCTAATTGAAGTCAGTCAAAATATTGATCTTGAGCAGGATCATCGTTCAAGGTCGGTGTGTTTTTTGTGTGTGAATAATGCTTCATATCAGCATGTAGCTTAGATTAAATTTACAAAATGTTCTCAGTTAGCGATAGCTGCTCGGTAAGCACCGGTACGTAGCCATCTGCACCTTTGTTCGCCCCTTGATTGCCGCTGCATAGCTATGCTAATCAGCAGCAGGAGGAGAGATTTGCATCGGAACAGGGGCAGCGGTGAGCTATGGGGTTAAGTACAGCTGTGCAGTAATAATAACGACCTACGTGGAGCGTATCGTGCTGAGAATAGTGTTACTTAAAATCAAATTAACGTGAATTAAAGAGAGGTAAGTAAGTCACTCTAAGCAGCTAAGTTAAGAAAGACCTTAAATCAAATATTTTATACATAACAATAACATGAAAAGTTACCACAAAATATCAAAACTTTCATCATCAAAAATAGTTTTTTGTCACGTCAACAAAATCTTCAAGAAAGTCAATCAAGTGCTAACGTTTGTTTACTTTGCTTTTTTCCATATATTTTTTTAGGGAGTTTGTCAATTTCCTGTCGAATAAATTTTCATCTCAAATTTGATTTCATCGTATAGGTACTGATTCGAGAACATAAGCATGCAATCACAATAAATAAATGTTTCATCTTATAGTTCTATTGCAAAACGTGTCGTTCCTGCGTCGATAAAACGTGGAAGATTACTACAAATAGTGTCATTCGCATCCTCATCACGGATTTCCTAACAGCAGAGGGCCCTTGAGCCCTCTTCCCAGCAACGAGGGGAGGTATTTTTCACTGAAATTGACGCGCGATCAGCAATCAGAATCTAAGCACGCGCACTCACACGGTGGGCTATTAATCTAGTGAGTAATGTACTTTGCAGTAGCAAGTCTCGATCGTTCGGCAGCTTACTAACCAAATGGAAGAGATCTTAGGAAGGCGGGAGGGGAAGGAAGGGTGGGAAGGGCAGCGCAGAACCGCACAGAACATCCTAAGACCCAACGAGGCTTCGGATTCGGTGTGTCACCGTATTTACTGGCCACCTTCCACCTCCACTGCCGCCGCTCGTCGTTCTCGAAACGAAAGACTGAAAGCGACGAACCTCTCCCCTTCGGCGGGCGCAGTGTGTCACCGGGCCTGCTGGTTTTGCACCGTGCTCGCTGTCTCGCTCCGACTCCGGCTGCCCTTGCCTGCGGTATATAAAACTTATGCTGCCGATTGCCACATCCAGTCGCGCGCTGAAATTCTCCCCCGTGCCGTTTCGGGCGATTCATTTGCGAAAACGTCACCGAACCGTTCGGACGCGAATCGAATCTCGTGCCGCTGCGAGCACAGTTGCAATCCTGTGCGGCTCAGTGTTTGTGTGTGAGCGTATGTGTGAGAGAGAGAAAATTTACATGCCGTAAAGTGTGTGACAACTGTTTTGTTGTTTTATCGTTTCGTAGTTCGATGTGTTTTGTTGTGTTTTGTGTCGCTTGTTTGCGCTTTTCGCACAGTTTCGTGGTTCGATGAGCTAGGGGACCTGAGCGTGGGAAAATCAGCTCCATACTGTCGTTCAGAATCTGCATCTCTCAGTGACCATCTCGAGTTCATTACTCCCAGCTGAGTTCGTGTCAAAGTTAACAGCAAACACACACTGTAAGTTAAGAAAGACCTTAAATCAAATATTTTATACATAACAATAACATGAAAAGTTACCACAAAATATCAAAACTTTCATCATCAAAAATAGTTTTTTGTCACGTCAACAAAATCTTCAAGAAAGTCAATCAAGTGCTAACGTTTGTTTACTTTGCTTTTTTCCATATATTTTTTTAGGGAGTTTGTCAATTTCCTGTCGAATAAATTTTCATCTCAAATTTGATTTCATCGTATAGGTACTGATTCGAGAATTTTTTATCGTATTTCTTGTCAGTCTGGCAAAGGAAATCAGCAAATGATTTTCATTCACTTCATTATACCTTCAGGAAATTCATCAGATCCTCCTTATTCCACCAGTACTAAACATTTGTACTCGCCATTGTTAATTTCCGCACCCACCTCACCAGTATCCGTCATTTCATAATCCGAAAAAAGCGTGGGGAAATCAATCAACCGGCAGTTTGATGCATAAATATTCATCCTCCTCTTTTTCAAATCAAAAACTAGTTTCAACCCGAACCCGATAGCTGCACATGGCACGAATTTGCCTAATCGCTGATTGATTAATTCTCCAGCTGACTTTCAACATGCCCTCGACGCCGCGATGACCGTCGGACCCGAAACGTTCCTTTGCCGGCCGTCAAGGTTAAAATGCTTTTGCGCATCCTTCGGCACACCGTTTTAGGTCGGTTTGAATGAATTTTGCTACCGACCGCCGATTTATTCTAAGCAGAGCGGGAATGGCAGAATGATGGTGCCGCGTGACGTCAATAGGCGCACTTTACCATTCGGCAAATAAACACTTCACCGTGCACTCGATTCGAGTGGTCGTTCTGGTTGGGATACCTTTGCGATTTTGGCCGAAAAGTTCGAAGCTATGATCTGAACCTGGTGGAGCTTTGCTTCCGTATAGCCGTTTATTTTTATCTATAAAAGGTTAGACATCCATTGTGTGACAATTCAATTGATTCAAAGGTTGTAGCGGAATCTGACATTGAAAGGTAAAAGACAGGAAAAGATTTGTGGATAAAAAATAAATAAATCACTCTCTGTGAACAGGTTCCTAGGTCCAGCTTTTGATGATGCATTCTTCTATACCAGAACAATGACTTTGTTGCAATGTTATGTCTATTGATAATGCAAAGTTTTAGCTAAAAGGGATTTGTTTAGCAACATTAAATTTATCTTTACATTTGAAACAACGTTTCCAAAAAGTTGTGTTTGTTGAGAAGAGCGTGTTTGTCGCGAAATACCTTTGTTAAACATCTGATCATCTTTTTTATCGTATTTCTTGTCAGTCTGGCAAAGGAAATCAGCAAATGATTTTCATTCACTTCATTATACCTTCAGGAAATTCATCAGATCCTCCTTATTCCACCAGTACTAAACATTTGTACTCGCCATTGTTAATTTCCGCACCCACCTCACCAGTATCCGTCATTTCATAATCCGAAAAAAGCGTGGGGAAATCAATCAACCGGCAGTTTGATGCATAAATATTCATCCCCCTCTTTTTCAAATCAAAAACTAGTTTCAACCCGAACCCGATAGCTGCACATGGCACGAATTTGCCTAATCGCTGATTGATTAATTCTCCAGCTGACTTTCAACATGCCCTCGACGCCGCGATGACCGTCGGACCCGAAACGTTCCTTTGCCGGCCGTCAAGGTTAAAATGCTTTTGCGCATCCTTCGGCACACCGTTTTAGGTCGGTTTGAATGAATTTTGCTACCGACCGCCGATTTATTCTAAGCAGAGCGGGAATGGCAGAATGATGGTGCCGCGTGACGTCAATAGGCGCACTTTACCATTCGGCAAATAAACACTTCACCGTGCACTCGATTCGAGTGGTCGTTCTGGTTGGGATACCTTTGCGATTTTGGCCGAAAAGCTGTGCATAATGTTGTTGACTCCTGGATGATCATAGAGCGCCTAATTGAAGTCAGTCAAAATATTGATCTTGAGCAGGATCATCGTTCAAGGTCGGTGTGTTTTTTGTGTGTGAATAATGCTTCATATCAGCATGTAGCTTAGATTAAATTTACAAATTGTTCTCAGTTAGCGATAGCTGCTCGGTAAGCACCGGTACGAAGCCATCTGCACCTTTGTTCGCCTCTTGATTGCCGATGCATAGCTATGCTAATCAGCAGCAGGAGGAGAGATTTGCATCGGAACAGGGGCAGCGGTGAGCTATGGGGTTAAGTACAGCTGTGCAGTAATAATAACGACCTACGTGAAGGAAATCGTGCTGAGAATAGTGTTACTTAAAATCAAATTAACGTGAATTAAAGAGAGGTAAGTAAGCCACTCTAAGCAGCTAAGTTAAGAAAGACCTTAAATCAAATATTTTATACATAACAATAACATGAAAAGTTACCACAAAATATCAAAACTTTCATCATTAAAAATAGTTTTTTGTCACGTCAACAAAATCTTCAAGAAACTCAATCAAGTGCTAACGTTTGTTTACTTTGCTTTTTTCCATATATTTTTTAGGGAGTTTGTCAATTTCCTGTCGAATAAATTTTCATCTCAAATTTGATTTCATCGTATAGGTACTGATTCGAGAACATAAGCATGCAATCACAATAAATAAATGTTTCATCTTATAGTTCTATTGCAAAACGTGTCGTTCCTGCGTCGATAAAACGTGGAAGATTACTACAAATAATGTCATTCGCATCCTCATCACGGATTTCCTCACAGCAGATAGCCGACGAGCCCTCTTTCGAGCAACGAGGGGAGGTATTTTTCACTGAAATTGACGCGCGATTAGCAATCAGAATCTAAGCACGCGCGCTCACACGGCGGGCTATTAATCTAGTGAGTAATGTACTTTGCAGTGGCAAGTCTCGATCGTTCGGCAGTTTACTAACCAAATGGAAGAGATCTTACGGTGGCGGGAGGGGAAGGAAGGGTGGGAAGGGCAGCGCAGAACCGCACAGAACATCCTAAGACCCAACGAGGCTTCGGATTCGGTGTGTCACGGTATTTACTGGCCACCTTCCACCTCCACTGCCGCCGCTCGTCGTTCTCGAAACGAAAGACTGCAAGCGACGAACCTCTCCCCTTCGGCGGGCGCAGTGTGTCACCGGGCCTGCTGGTTTTGCACCGTGCTCGCTGTCTCGCTCCGACTCCGGCTGCCCTTGCCTGCGGTATATAAAACTTATGCTGCCGATTGCCACATCCAGTCGCGCGCTGAAATTCTCCCCCGTGCCGTTTCGGGCGATTCATTTGCGAAAACGTCACCGAACCGTTCGGACGCGAATCGAATCTCGTGCCGCTGCGAGCACAGTTGCAATCCTGTGCGGCTCAGTGTTTGTGTGTGAGCGTATGTGTGAGAGAGAGAAAATTTACATGCCGTAAAGTGTGTGACAACTGTTTTGTTGTTTTATCGTTTCGTAGTTCGATGTGTTTTGTTGTGTTTTGTGTCGCTTGTTTGCGCTTTTCGTACAGTTTCGTGGTTCGATGAGCTCGGGGACCTGAGCGTGGGAAAATCAGCTCCATACTATCGTTCAGGATCTGCATCTCTCAGTGACCATCTCGAGTTCATTACTCCCAGCTGAGTTCGTGTCAAAGTTAACAGCAAACACACACTGTAAATGCAACTCTAAGTGTCCAAAAACAGCCCATATAAAGCGAGTTCCCTTCTTCTCCTGCTCATCATAAAAACCGTCCTATACAAGATCATAAAAAAGGTAAGCGTGAGTATGTGTCTGCATTGTTGCTTATCTTTCCCCAGCACCCCCAGTGGTCATTCCAACGCCCGCATGGAGCGTTTGCAATTTTGCGAATTAGCACGTTGCTCACCCGCTTCGGCTGCTGTTAGATCGGCCGCTTGCGCAGAGTTCATCGGATGCGTTGCATCAGCGCAGCATCAGGGCGCCTGTGCACACGTGCACCTGTTTCGGTGCGCCTCCAAGGCGAACCGGTGCGAAATTTTCGCGTTCCATTCCGTGGCGTTTGATCGATCCTGGGGTCGTTTTGGCCTGGCGCAAGAAACCGCAAAACTGCGATCGAGCGGTGATGAGTGATTGCAGCGCGTATGCGTGCCTGTGTGCGTGTGTGTGTGCGTGAATCGATGCGACGCAATCGAGTGTGCAGTGGAATGAAAAAAATATTGAAGATACGTTTATTAACCCAGATTGAAAAGTCTAATTGAAGGCTCGACTCATAGTTACGTCAAAATGTACGTGAAAATTTGATTTTACAGTATTTTTTCTGAAGATTACGCAAAAAAAGATGAAAAACAATACAATACGTCAAGATCCTTTCCAACAAATTATAAAATAGGACTCTATAGTAGCTATCGCTGTAGTTGATACAGCTGTAGGATTCATTTGAAGCTCAGGTTAGAATTTTCCGCCATCATTATCTATTGCAAGGTGAATAGTGAATGAAGAATAAGAATAATAAACGCATCGTTCGTTTGCAAATTTCCACAGAAGTCAACAGAAGGCAATTACTCTCTCATTGCCGGATGCGAAGAGTCGCTTTCGCTTTCTGCCGTGCGACTGGTAACTGGCACACAGGAACCGGAATGTCAGGACGATGGTTCCTGCAGAAGCCGTCCGCAGCTTGCCCATCAGAATGGTGCCAGCCGTCGGTACCAGTCGATCGAATCACCTTGACGTGTGGTATTAAATTCTGCCGCACACTCGCCACCCGTTCTGATGCAATCGGCACTGGCGTTCGGCACGCCGCACAGAGGTTCCTCTAACGTTCGGTTCGTCGTTTCGTCAGGCCGGTATCGATTTCTAGCGCTTCGTGATGTGATAGAACCGTACATGTTTTGTACGTGTGCTGAAAATGTACTACTGCCAGCAACAGCAGCGGAACCTTGAAAACGTACATGACTTCAACATCCGCCAGGCGACGAACCTCCCCGGCCAGGTGGTGTCTCCGGCCAAACGTCTTGGTGAACCGAGACCCCCACGGTGTGCCAGCTGCAGAAGTACGCGGGCAACCGATGGTGCA
>KZ069987.1:200597-212098 GCA_002091845.1 Anopheles cracens
GGGTGTTTGGATATGGGTTCGATAAACTGTTCTTCTTATTGGTACGAGCTGATTGGGAACATAAAAATTGTTATCAGTTCTTGTCCAAATAAGGAAGAATACTTCCTTAGTGAGCTTGTCAACCTATGGTCTAACAGTAACGTTATCTGAAAATGACATAAAAATGAAGAGATGACGGATTTTAATGAATTGGTTAGATCATGCGATTGACATGATACATGCAAGAAACAAACGGTTCGAAATTTGAAGGAAGTTCACTAGGAAAGCACATAAGCATCGTGAAAAACCATTACATTCTTTAGTTGCGCTACCCACAAGCAGATGGCGCCACTGACTAAAGTATGTAGTAAAACATTTCGGCTATGGTGATTGTAAATAGGTTATGGGTTATGTATTATGATCATTTGTTAAAACTAAATTCCTAGAAACACTTTTAAACGAAAAATGTACTAGTCAATATTTTCAAAAGATAGTTCGAAAGCCTCAAATATTAATAAAGTTTAAATTATTTAACGTGTCCTATGTGAAGTTTTTACAAAACAAAACATACTTCGTCAATAATCTAATAACATGTAAATATTCTTTCACGCTGAACAAGTAAATTTGATAACAAAACAGTATCAGTATCAACATAAAGAGTGAGAGTATAAATTATATTAAATAAATATAAAACACACAGTTAAAAACAGTCAAAAACTGTAATCATGTACGTCATTGTTATTATTGTAACTTGCATCTAGCATAACGAAATCATTTGGTAAGCATTTAAAGTTGATTTAAAATGCTTGTTGCCACAATGAAGAAACCCACAATGGGTGGGATCCGTTTTGATAAAAAGCTCACCCTTTCTATTCGTGGCTCGTGCCAATTGTATCCACCTTACACGGCACACTCTCCTATCCTCGCCACATGGCGGACGAGCGTAACGCTTTAGCTAAGCGCCAACCTTGGCTTCACTGCAGCCTTCACACCACTTATCAGCAACCCCAACCGGCACAAATGGACCTCTGGATAGCAAAGGCCCCGCACGGTGCTGCCGTTGGCATCGGTTCTAAAGCGTCCCATTCGATTCAGGTGAGCAGCGTGCCCAACACCGACGAAAAAAGCAACAATCCCATCCGGCTTTCATCACGCCTGTCACCCGGCCGGCCGGGAGGAAAACAACTCTCCCGGGCCCTGGCATTGCATACCAGCCGAGCTTTTCGCGGTCATGGTGCAACAGCAAGGACATAATCACACACCGGTGCCAGCCAGTTGGGACATTTTTCAACACGAATTTAGCGACCATGGCGCCCCGGGGCGGCGTTTTTCGACCATTTCAAGATCAATGAGATTTGATTGAGGTCGTTTTTTTTTGTAAATTCATTTGCATGCTGCCAGAATCGCTTTTTCATCGCATCCGGTGGCAGCTAAATTGGGTTTCGCATTAATCGCGTTTCATATAAGTGGAACAAACAAAAAACACCTCACCACAAATTCTCACCATAACAACTTCAATTTAAGAGACACAAAGAGATCAAGCAAATGCCCTACCTTTCTCAAATGGGCACAAGCTTGTACTTTAGGCTCACCACGTTGATGCTTGTTGCACTGCACCGCTTTGGAAAAACAAATAACATTTGGAAATTCTCACTCCGCACCGCGGGAACGCTCGTGGGTTCGTTCGTTTCGTTCGCAAACAATTATACCGCTTTTTCCTAACTGACTCATAAAAATGTGGTTTTATTGGGCATACGGAGCCTGCGTTTCGTGTGGTTCTATGTGCACTATGGGAATTCCTTAATCGAGCCGCCCGACCGGGTGGTTTGTAAATGTGCGGTGTATGCAACTGAAACGGTAGCGCAGGATTGCCCCATCCCGGTGATAAACTGTTTTCAACACGAATTTAGCGACCATGGCGCCCCGGGGCGGCGTTTTTCGACCATTTCAAGATCAATGAGATTTGATTGAGGTCGTTTTTTTTTGTAAATTCATTTGCATGCTGCCAGAATCGCTTTTTCATCGCATCCGGTGGCAGCTAAATTGGGTTTCGCATTAATCGCGTTTCATATAAGTGGAACAAACAAAAAACACCTCACCACAAATTCTCACCATAACAACTTCAATTTAAGAGACACAAAGAGATCAAGCAAATGCCCTGCCTTTCTCAAATGGGCACAAGCTTGTACTTTAGGCTCACCACGTTGATGCTTGTTGCACTGCACCGCTTTGGAAAAACAAATAACATTTGGAAATTCTCACTCCGCACCGCGGGAACGCTCGTGGGTTCGTGGTTTCGCTCGCAAACAATTATACCGCTTTTTCCTAACTGACTCATAAAAATGTGGTTTTATTGGGCATACGGAGCCTGCGTTTCGTGTGGTTCTATGTGCACTATGGGAATTCCTTAATCGAGCCGCCCGACCGGGTGGTTTGTAAATGTGCGGTGTATGCAACTGAAACGGTAGCGCAGGATTGCCCCATCCCGGTGATAAACTGCTCCATTCAATCACTCAACCAAGCGGCAACGAAAACAATCGAAAACGGCAGGTTTTTTTTGCGCTCCCGAGCTCGTTTTTCTTCGTAAACAATGTCTCCTTAATACAGCGAACCGACACCGAAAAAACCTTCCACATCGCGTAGCGTCAGCGCTATGTTTTTGCGCAGGACTCATTTGCACAGATTTGCATTTCGTTCAAAGTCGAACCAGTAAACAAGGTTATCTACTTACGCATTTTAATACCGTGCGCCTTCAGGAGCTGGCAGTAAAAACAAAAAAAAACATTCCGTTTCTAAATTCTTGATCCCCAAACTTGTTGTGGTTTGGCGATTATTCTTAAAGCCTAGCGTCAGTTCTTGTTTCTCGGCTCGGAAATGCTAATAAACCACCCCTATTCGATCGTGTTCTGCGAGCTTCGAGCATAAGATAAGATAAGGGATACCCATAATACTACAATAAAGGCGAATTCTGGGTCGTTAGCCTTAAATATATGGCCAAAATCGCAAGGTCCAGGCGAGATCGAGAGTGGTTTTCGGCTTTGAGCTGTAGGTGGTTCAAGATCGAGAGTGAAACTCATTTGGTGTCCATTCTTTTGGATCAAGTTTAGCATATTTTATTTCATTTACATTTAATTTAAGGTCAGCCGGTGGAATGAATGGACCCTGGGATGATTACCGCAATCGCGCTGTTATCGGATCGTTCGCATTATTTGGCCCACTGATTGCATCTGCAAACGCTCGAATAGAGTGGGCCGGTGCGCAAATGCAAATAAACGACCCGGGAAGCAGAAGGTAGAACAGCAGCAGAGAACAGCAAATGGAAAAGCATTCCCACAACCAGGAACATGTTACCAGGAAGCACTGTTGCGCGAACTTAAATGCCACCCCTCGCTGGAACCGGTATCCACATCGCAGAATAAAGCTCCGATTGCGGTACAAAGAACGTCGAGGACCGAGCAAGCGACGAACCCGGCGTGTCTTCCGTCATCTTACCGGTTTGTTTCAAAAACACTCTTAGCAATCCGTAATTCCTACACCACAAAAGTAGGAAGAGATCAATCTGTCAATAATTCGGTAGTCTTGAACGCTGCGCCAACGTTTGGGGTCGATCGAAAAGCTTCCAAATGTTCGCCCGTTTATGTTTCACCCACTCGTGAGCGTACCCCGAGAGTGCCTTCAGCCGTTTGTCACCCTTCCCTTTGTGTGTGCTACTACTACTGCGGCTACTAAGAGGTGAGCGAGACGGTGAGAAACAGAGCGCACGTCCCAATGCTCGGTGAGCGAGTTGAGCTACCCAAGGGGGTGGGGGGAGTAAAAAAAAGCACGTGCCATATAAAAGCGTGGCGCACCGAATGCGACGGCTTCATTCGTTTCGTGCGTAGAGCTTGGGTGTGCGAGTCGAAAGAGTGCAGTTTGCGGTGCGTATTGTTCGGTATGCGTGATACTTGTGATCCTTTAGCTTCGCTCCTCCATCGCTGCTGTTTCGATGCTGTCGAAAGTGCCACAAAAAAAACTCTCCTTTCCATACGGCCTTGTGGATTATCGGTTTGTGGTGAAAATGGTCGCGGAGAAGTGGACTGAACGGTGTGTGATTGTACGTGTGTGTCTCAGTGGCAGTGCAAAAATGGACTTTGACCATTCAGAGTCGTATGCGAGCAAAACATGGGATAACATCGCTACAACGCTCGTCAAAAGGGCTCACCGCGACAAACGCACGAATTACGCGTGCATGAAAATATGATAATTTAAGGTCAGCCGGTGGAATGAATGGACCCTGGGATTATTACCGCAATCGCGCTGTTATCGGATCGTTCGCATTATTTGGCCCACTGATTGCATCTGCAAACGCTCGAATAGAGTGGGCCGGTGCGCAAATGCAAATAAACGACCCGGGAAGCAGAAGGTAGAACAGCAGCAGAGAACAGCAAATGGAAAAGCATTCCCACAACCAGGAACATGTTACCAGGAAGCACTGTTGCGCGAACTTAAATGCCACCCCTCGCTGGAACCGGTATCCACTTCGCAGAATAAAGCTCCGATTGCGGTACAAAGAACGTCGAGGACCGAGCAAGCGACGAACCCGGCGTGTCTTCCGTCATCTTACCGGTTTGTTTCAAAAACACTCTTAGCAATCCGTAATTCCTACACCACAAAAGTAGGAAGAGATCAATCTGTCAATAATTCGGTAGTCTTGAACGCTGCGCCAACGTTTGGGGTCGATCGAAAAGCTTCCAAATGTTCGCCCGTTTATGTTTCACCCACTCGTGAGCGTACCCCGAGAGTGCCTTCAGCCGTTTGTCACCCTTCCCTTTGTGTGTGCTACTACTACTGCGGCTACTAAGAGGTGAGCGAGACGGTGAGAAACAGAGCGCACGTCCCAATGCTCGGTGAGCGAGTTGAGCTACCCAAGGGGGTGGGGGGAGTAAAAAAAAGCACGTGCCATATAAAAGCGTGGCGCACCGAATGCGACGGCTTCATTCGTTTCGTGCGTAGAGCTTGGGTGTGCGAGTCGAAAGAGTGCAGTTTGCGGTGCGTATTGTTCGGTATGCGTGATACTTGTGATCCTTTAGCTTCGCTGCTGTTTCGATGCTTCGAAAGTGCCAACAAAAAACACTCCTTTCCATACGGCCTTGTGGATTATCGGTTTGGGGTGAAAATGGTCGCGAAGAAGTGGACTGAACGGTGTGTGATTGTACGTGTGTGTCTCAGTAGCAGTGCAAAAATGGACTTTGACCATTCAGAGTCGTATGCGAGCAAAACATGGGATAACATCGCTACAACGCTCGTCAAAAGGACGTCAGTTCTCCCAGTCGCGAAACTCACGGACTCATTCGAATCTTTAATCGGGAAGCCATGTCTGGCTTAAGCGCAAACTGCTGCTGCTGCTGCCGCGAACATCGAAACCAGCCTGGGAGTGCCATTTACGTTCGCGCCATGAATTTCACCCGTCACCACGGTTATCCAACCACGCACGCAGCGTGCCGAAACCGATCCGAAAGAAGTCCTCGTTCCCTCCCCACGTGGATCAATCCCGATAGTTTAACCTGATTTTGTTTGCTATCTTGGCATCAAGCAGGGTTTGGGGTTCTCATATCTCAGAATTGAAGAATTGCAAAAGTCGCGAAGAAGATCGTTCTGTCAGCTTAGGAACTCGCTCGCAGCTCGCACGAAGCAGACACTTCTCGCTGCGAAATTGGATAAAAACAAGACGCAGACTCAGCTTATATAATTCAATTACTACCTTACCGAGCCTGCTTCTCAATTTCTGCGCACACACACACAAACACACACCGACTCGAAGAAGCCGTGAGAGATGATGCGGCCGCCGCGCATACCTTCCTTCGGCGCGTGAAATGGGCTGCTGTTTATGCTCACATCAACCCCACCGCGCGCGCTGGGTGGTTTTTGTTTTCGGATGAGATCAGTTCGCCATCGGTTTTCGTTTGTTTCTATTTTTCGTTGAGTCGATGTCGCCCGTGCACGGTTGCGGTTCGGGTTTGACGGCTGCGAGCGGGGCTTGCCAAATGCAACGAAACGGCAACCAACGGCACGGCGGTCGATGTGTGTGTGTGTGTGTGTCAGCATCAGTTTCGATTGCAGAAGCCGGTTTTTCCTGCTGGTTGCTGCTGGTGGTGCCGCGTGCTACCACTACGAGATGGGAGCGAAATCGGCCAAAAGAACTGGGTCAAACCGAAAGTCGGTTGACCAACAGCCGCCGGTGGTGCCCGGTTTAGCCCGAGTCTGCCGTGTCTGCCGTGATGGCTACCGTTTTTGGGAGTGTGTGAGTGCCCCGGGAGCTCCTCTTTTCGCTCGGGGCTGTTTAGTAATCCCGTACGCGGTTGGCCTGTTACGATTGTAAAGCTGAGCTGATGTTGGACTAACTGATCGTTTAGATCAGATCGAATCGGAGACTGTGGGCAGTACGTCCAGAGAAGTAACAACGTCGTCTCCATATAACAATCCGAGATGTTGGGATCAACATCTCCCTGAATGTCCCTAATGGCCTTCATCACCAGTTCCAATACAAGCCTGTTCCAAAACCCTATAGACTAACCCCGTCCTGAGTTGGTGCTTATGATCTTTGGAGATGACTGTGCAAGTGACAACAAAATGTTCTACAAAGTTAGCATTTTGGTCCGCTAGGAACTGATGTCCACCAAATGATGTGGTCCATTTCCAATAGGCAACTAAATAAGCTTTAGTTTTCTAATCGTCTGTTTTTGATCTATCGGTTATTTTCGGATCTGATAAAAGATGTCAAACACCAAGTAAGATATTGTAAGGACACGCAAGAGTCTCATGAGGATCAAAGCTACACAACTTCAGCCTTTATTAGGTGAACAGAGTAGTTAACCTAGCATAGATTTGTAACAAAACGCCATAAGTACTAGGACCGTTGAAAATCGTGACGACTGAGCAATAACCGAACCCAATAACTCAATATTGCATCACACCAGGCAAAAGTATTGTTCCACCGTTGGTCAAATAACCGCCAGACGATCATAAAAATCCAACCGACACCCGATTAACGTTGCCTGTAAGTCGCGCTACCCTCTCCAGCGGCACTTGACAGAGGCCTAGCGATTGATCGTTTATGTGACACCTTTGACGGGCTTGCATCACTCCTAATAATACCGCGCGGGCTCCACCGCTGCCATTGCCTAAACGGCGACCCGTTCGCGACGATGATGTCCATTAATTTACAACAGCGTCCAATGCCTCAGAACGGAACGGCGCATGTTCTAGGCGTTGTGCCGGTCGTAGAGGCCGTAGAATAAATCAAACCGCCGCCGTGTTTGCGGACAGAAATACTTGACCACATTAGCGTTGGCCACTAATCAACAGACTAACCTCCACCTTGTACAGCACCCCCCCCTTTAGAGTGGGCCGATAATATAGACGATTTATTGCGAGTGTTAGACACCTCCTCGTCCACCTCACACAATCATTTTGTGCATCGCATCGCAGGCGCATTAGCACGTACAGTTTAATTCGGCGCTGGGAGTAACGCTCACATTAATCCACACTTCTCCGTCTTTGTAAAGTCTTGCGTGCCTCTCTAATTGGGAAGTACGTCAGGCGAAGTTCTAACACGATCCGGCAATCAGCCCGTTCGCCGTTGAAGAAATGGGTGATTATTATCCACCGGGCCGGATAGTTCCCGCCGTTACAGGGGCCGCACAAGGTCCGCTTCGTGGAAGCAACCTTCATCCAGAGAGGGCACCTGCCTACTAATTTACGCCCCGATGATGTCAGCGACTCGTTAATCGTTGGGTACATTCACGCGGTATCATCAGGATCATCGTGCACTACCGCCGTATTTGTCCGTGGTCGTGTTTGCGCATCGCTACAATCACTCTATTCTTCTCCTTCCGTGCGGTTTCCAGGGTTTGAGTGTTTGGTGTTAAGTGTGTACAAAACTAGCTTGGTGGACGTGGAACGTGACACCGCGTAGTGCCGGCAACCGTGCAACCGATCCCATCTACGCATCGCTCCGAAAGGACACTCGCCCGTAGTTCCAGCCCCCGGTAGTGGTCGAGCGTCCTTCAACGGCAAGCACCACAATGGTCGTCCGAAGTCTGCTGGCCTGGAGCCTCCTGGCTGTGATCGCCCACACCGCAAACGCCGCGGGAGTTTACGAAAGACGTAAGTGTGTGGTGCTCCGGTGCAACCTTCACAAATTTCACCACCCGACCTTTGCCGGGAAACGGGTTGTATTTAAATTGTTAATTCCAAGGTTACCGGGAGGGGGGGGCTTCCTTTCTTCCTGCTGGAAGTGTGGCTTGGAGTCAGCAGCATTGTTCCTAAATGTGCCATCGCATAACGCAGGCGCGCAGGCATTGTGCCGTGTCTTTTCAGTTCAAGGCGACCCAGTCGTCGTCTTTAGTGCGTATTCCCAAATCTCCCCGGGGTTGGAGCCATCTTGACGGCGATGGTGATCTTGAAACGTTTCGCACCAAATGAGCGAGGAGACTCTGTGTTGGGTGTGTGTGTGTTTTTTTGTTCGTCTCTCGTCTCCTTTCAACAATACATAATGAGGAAGGTGAAAAAAGCACCTGATAACGGTTGCGTGGTGCGCGCGATGTGTCCGCGTTCAGACCCCGAAAGTAGCATTGCTGCCTTCCGTGCCTGACCCGATGCGGAACCGACCCGCGAGTGCATTAATAGTTCTGCGTTTCGACTCCACCCGGAGCCACTTCATTTCCGCGAAGCGCCCCATGCGGGTGCAGCTTTTTTCGTTTTTCGTTTTTTTTTCGTTGCGGCAAACGTTTCAATGCGATTCCGAATCGTAGCAGCATTTGGACGCAGCTTTTGCAGCATTTCTTTTCACACCGATTCCCCTGCCGCCCGGAGTGTCATCATGTCTGATTATGGTGGACACGCGTGCACGGATTCCGTCGACACACGCACGCTTGTTACATCAGGGTGTGCCCCAAGCACACGCACACATACATGCCGAATGATCGTAGGTCCATTTTTGTTAGCTTGTTTCGTTTCATGACGGTTAAAATTGGCGATCATCCGAAAAGCAAGAGGATAAAAAAACACGGATGCGACACGTGTGTGAAAAGCGCACAAACACACTCACCCATACATTCACGCAATTTTTCTCAAAAAAAAGCCGCATCACCGGTTGAAGGAAATACGACCTACAAATGCGAAGTAGTGAAGAGAAGACAAACAAACAACAGCAAGAAACCGATCCGTTCAGATGAGGAAAAACGACACGCACTCACACACCGGCAGAAGGGGATCTGCAACAGGCGCACGCGCGTACGGGTTACTTCATGTGACAGGGCGCGTGCGTTATCTCACAGTCCCCTCCAATGCAGACGCCGCTGCTGTCTGCTCGTCGCCGTAGCCATCGTCGAAGTCTCCGCGCGCTGCAAAACGATAGACTTGAATGAGAGTAAAAGTGAGAAACCCCCGAGAGTGGAGATTCCCGCGCCCCGCTGGCGGTGGTATGCGCATAAAGGGGGTTTCCCTTTCGCCTTCCCTCCATTGGACCGCTCGGTGTGACCTATTTTCGCCCTGCTGGACGCCCCCTGTCTGCTGGTCCACTTTGGAGTTCGTGTTGCGCCGTCACTTTCGCGTTTTCACCTGCAGCATTCGGCCGCCGCGGCTGCAACAGCTGATCGCAGCGGACGGAAAGGGCACACGCTGTACCATTCCTGGTGGATTAAGAAATGGCGCCTATAAAGATGATCGTTTTGAAAGTATTGGAGAGTTGATCTCGAAAGATGGCGTAAGACAGCTTCAGCGTGGTTTATACGTTTGTAACATTTTTTTATTATTTAAGATCTTTTACAACATTATTTGGATTATTTGGCTTAAGAATTGCATAATTTCAAACTAAAAATCTTTTGCTTGAAGCTTCTGTCAAGCAGCTTTGTCACTTGGTGAAGCATTCAAGACTTGAAGCCAAAGGAATAAACGCAAATTATTGTTAGCCTCACAGCAATCAAAGTAAGCCAGCTTTACGAATGAGATTCAAATGTGAATAACCACGCATTGAAATGAATAATGCATCAAACAAGCTTTAATAAATCGCTTCCAAATTTAATACAAACGATCTTCACGCCAGCAACATACCCCGAAAGCCATGTCATCGACCGTCGCAGACAGACAGCCCCAACACATCGGGCCCGAACTCAAACAACGGCCACTCCGAACTGTCAATAAACCTTGGCAAAATTCGAAACTCACAAAACGCTGTGAGTCTGTGATAACACAAAAAAAAATGGAAGAAAACAACAACAAGAAACCCTGCCTCGCGGCCTGAAGATGGCCACTCCGTGTGCCACTTTCCAGCGGGATTACGCAATCCCAACCCGAACACCCCAAACGAAGCGCGGCCATCGTCGTTATACGACGGCGCACGCTAAACCCGTTTCAAGTTCACGAAGAGTGCGCATGCGAGCGCGCGCCCGGCCACCATCCGCCCCGACCCGCCCGCGACGACGCTTTTCTTCTGCGGTTTGCTGCTGTATTTACTTTCAGCTTCACTCCACACCCGGCGGGGTGGTGTCCTCCCGGCGGTTTTGTTTGCTTTATCAATTTATTCGGACGCATGCGACGCGCTTGACGTGTGAACTTGAACCGGACGCGTGTGTGTGTGTGCGATCCCTTTTTCGGCAAATGGTTTTTCGGGACGGTTTCGAAGTCGTGCTTTATTGTTCGACGCATCAGCACCAGGCTCAATGCCTACCATCTGCATGAATGAATCAGGTGACTGTTGGGTCATCTCGGAAAGCTGAATTTATGACGGAATGACCACATGGCGCCCCCACCGATCGGGGCAGGAAGTGGCAGGGTGCGGTGTCTTTCTGAAAGGTTTCGGTATGAGTCACCCGACATCAACCACCCCGTGCGGACTCGACTGACTCGACTGAAAGCTCGGGAGTGGACCGTCGCTGGAAGGGTTAGGAAAGCTTGATGACGAAAGCGCTCTCCTACCGAGTCGGCTGCTGCACCTTCGGCCTACAGAAAAAGTGCCGACTTTAGCAAGTCACCCACTTGCCGCTGCCTAGAGCAGCGGGCCGTGGAGTGCGCTTTTCTTTCGGCCTTTCGACGACACCCCAACCGTCCCATCGAAACTGCTGATGCTGCCGCTGCTGGAGGGCATATGGAGGGCAGCTCGCATTGTTTGCTGCACACTCGGCACACACACGGAATGCGCACAACTGTAGGTAAACAAACGTGGCGTTGTTTTGAAAGGTGTCAGCCTCCCGAAAAATTCGTACGACCCTGACGCGTTTGGAAAGGGAATGCAAAAGCCACCAGCACTTCTTTTCTCAGCCGTCGCCGGGGGAAGTCGCTACGACCGAAAGATGGTGCTGTACGGTTCTGGGATCACACTCCACTGACATTGTAGTTCACATTTCGAAAACATTCGAGTTCCAAATGTCAAGTATTGGGTCAAAAACGTCACAAAGCGCTTGGGTGCTGTCAAAACCGATGCCTACTACTTTTCAGCTGGAACAGAGATAACTTAACGCCTTTCGTAAACGAAAGTACAGTGC
>KZ069987.1:212108-227356 GCA_002091845.1 Anopheles cracens
TTTCAAGTGACCTGAAACCTCTCGGACTTTTTTGCTTGTGGCGCAACATTTCCTATAAAAAAAACTGTTTTAAATTATTTATTTTTCTCATTTTTTCTTTTTCCATGGAGAACTGTCCAATTTGGCTTGAACACCCTGTACTTTTGTAATAGTTAAGATCGTTTGCTTTCGAATGTAGTCAAAAGGCATTATAGACACTTTGTAAACGTTTTATTTATCAGTTCAAATGAAATGTAATAGTAATCACATGCAATTGTGATTTTTATGAATTACTTGTACGATTTTTTATCACATTTTTCTCCATTTTAGTATCATAAAATATGATTAGTAGAGAGAAAATGGTATTGTGATGTTCTTAATTTTAATAATATGGATCATTATCAACAGAAGATAGAACAATTAAATCCAATCTTTAATGAAATCAATAAAAGACGAAGATTATCAAATTTACTTTCGTTCACCAACGAAAACCACCATCGATAAAAAGAACAAGTCTGTTGCTATAACAAACAATTACACAGATCGCTGCTAAATTTCGACACGTTTTCACGGCAAATTCACACCGATTGTGCCAATAACAAACACAAACAAAGCGCCCAAACCGCGTCCCCTATGCTGGCCGCTCCAAAACCGGTCCCCAGCGCTATCTAATTCACGGCTAATTATTATCATTACCTCGCGCGTAACATACCCGGCCAGGAAACAGCGCACCGCCCGGTGCCAGCATCATTGTTGTGGTGCCCATTTGTCCGCAGGAAACGGCACAAGCAGCGGCAGCCGTCTCGCCCGCTCGCGTCCCCTTCCCTACGGGGTTACCACGGCCCCGTTTCGCGCCATTCTTGCCTCAGAATGCGTTCTACCTGCGTGGCCGAATGCGTGTCTCTAGGCGAACAGCCGTCGATGGCGACATCGGTGTTTGGTGTTGAGGGTTTTTCTCTCTCTCTCTCTCTCTTTTAATTGCGTCCACCGTACGCAATGCCGCTTGTTCTGATCGCAAGAATGGTGTCTTTCTTCGGGTCCCTCGAACGTTCGTCGCCTTGCCTTGCGCTCATGTCGCGATCTCGGCCGTCGGAGCTGCAGCGTGGCGCAATCGGGTGGCCGGTTTAGCCAGCGCCAGCGAAGGGTGGAAATTGCGCGCGGAAAAGGGCAAAAATGGAGGCAAGGCCACGGCACGAGCCGCACGGTGGCGATCCGGTGGCGCTGATTTAGTAATCGAACTGCGTGTGTTTGTATGATACGCGTGCAGATATCGTCCATCTGCCACCGAGCGCTGTGAGTGAGAACACTCGAGGGGTTCCCTTTTAAGGGTGGCTTACCCGTGAAACCGCGGCGAGCATTGGAACTGGTTTCCCGTGCAGTACCTTTACCGTGTGCGCGCCACACGTGGAGCTTTGTTGGCAAAATGTGCCACTAACGACGTGGTGGTAGCTCACCGCGCCACTTTGCATAATCCATCCTCGGCTCCATCCTCGACGCCAGCCCTGAAATTGCTCGGGCCAACCCTAGCCGCCTGGTCGAGCAAGAGCAGAATGGCTTAATTATCCTACTTTCCTGCCGGCACAATTGCTACCCCGGCTGGAACAGGTTTACCGTGCGTCGAGATCTTTCTCTGCCGGCGGTGTGCACTCTGCCCTAGAACCACGGCACAAATAAAGCCACCGTGTGTCCGAAACTTTTACTTCCTGGAACGCGCGAGCACGAACTTGCACGCGAACTGAACCGGGCCAAGGATCGTTTGGAAATGGACGACTTTTTCAAGGTCTCGTAGGTGTGATGTTTGCGAATGTTCATCGAGCGGCTATTAGTAGCTTCGAACTCGTGTCGAAAATCGATCAATACGGCGCAGCATCTGCGGCACGGTAAACCCGGCACCAAAACTCCCGGGAGTCCGCCATCTGGTGCAATCCGCTTTATTTACTTTGTTTTCGGAGGTCATTCGCTGGCTGCAGCACCGGCAGCAGTTGCACACGGCACGATCGTTATCTTCCCAGCACGCGGCCGTTATGCTTTCGCTATGCTACCGTGCGCGGCCAATGTTGCAACGGTCATAACGCCGTGAGACAAAGGTGCGTTTACATCGTATCCCCACACACACACGGAGCGTTGGACATGCCTCGACAACAGTCCGGTGTGTGAGGTAACGAAGTAGTCCATCACGGTTGCAGATTCTATCAATCCTTCATTCATCATCGCCCATTGGCTCACCGCGCTCAGGCACTGGGGCGACGACCTTGGCAAATATTTCCAACCGCACCACGCCGCCGGTGCAATAAGCGGCCGGCCTTCTCCGTGCCGACCCTTTCGCGAACGGAAACCGAAGCCTTCGTAATCGGCACAAAGATATGGGTATGGACGGACACGGTTTTGTACCGGATGTACGTCTTGAAATCGGTCCGATTGTTTGCGATTGCTTTACGTTCCACGTCATGGTGTGATTTCAATACGCTCCGTGGAAAACTCCTTGGAAATCCTCGACAGACTCAATTCGTCAATTAGGGTAATCTTTTCAGTGAATTTTGCCTTATTTATTTTAATTGCAACACGCCGTTTTCGTGTAGGTTGAATATTCAAAAATGCCTTCAACTGTGACCGGAATGTTGTCACGCCTAAAGTTATGCACGCCGCCTAGCAGTCGTTCAGTTTTAACGAACATTTTTACACAATTTCTCTTTCTGCTCCCTCACACGCGTAGCGTCATACATTCTGCCCTGCCGACGAAATGATCCGGAGATCAACAAGTGCATCCGGAACTCGCTGAACTTCGTCAAACCGTACGTCGGCCGCGGTCTGCCGGAGCTGAAGACGCCACCGCTCGAGCCGCTGCGCATCGAGGAGCTCGCCATGGAGAACAATGCCGGCGCGGTGCGGATAAAGGCACTGTTCACGGACATTGTGGCCCAGGGTGCCGGCAACTACACGATCAAGGAGGTGCGCAGCGACCTGAAGAAGCTGCGCATCGATATGAGCATCGCGATTCCGCGGGTCGAGTCGCGCGGCAAGTACGAGGTGATCGGCAACGTGCTGCTGCTGCCGGTGCGATCGAATGGCGAGTTCTGGACGGAGTTCTGTGAGTAGTGAGACGGTTTTTTGAGGGAAAGAATGTAACGGAGCAATACTAATGTCACTAATGGTTCCACAGCTGACATCAGCGCCATCGCCAAGATCTACGGTAAGGCCGTCGAGCGGGATGGCGAGTCGTTCATGGGCATCGAGAAGATCAACGTGGACTTCACGATGAAGAACGCCCGCTTCAAGGTGAAGGACCATGTCAACACGCAGAACGTGCTGGGTAAGCCGATTCTTTCGTCGTGCTCCTGGGATGTTCGGTAGCTAATGCGCTCCTCTTCTTTCCAGGTGAGGCCATCAACCAGTTCCTCAACCAGAACGCGAACGAGCTGATCCAGGAGATGAGACCGGCGGCCTCCCAGAGCATCGGCAAGCTGTTCCGGAAGTTCCTGAACGATGCCTTCACCAACCTGCCGACGCGGTTGTGGCTGCTGGACGACTAAGCCGCCGACCACGTTCTTCCCCTCTTTGTAGCGTTAGACTTCTTCGTTCTTAAAGCATAGGTGATACACAGTGTAGGCTTAAGGATCGCGTAGTTGTGCAAAACAAACGAACAAACAAACAACCTTTCGTGTTCTTCTCGGTATTGCGAGACCATGCCTGTTGGGTTTAGACCATCCATGAAGGTAAAACAAAACAACAACAAAAACGGAAGAAAAAACTACTTTTTAGTATACTCTGTACACTGATGAAAAAATGTCTAATGTGAGATCAAACTTCTCATTAGAGTTAATATGTTTTACTCGATCTTTGTTCGATTCAGCTAAACCGTACCGTATTCGGGCGTCGTAGTGTTGCGTGTAGTGTAGCACACGCTCGCCGGCAACAAACGAGTAACAAATTTACGTATTTCGAATTCACGAAAACTTTACGACACCCCCCCCCCCCTTTTTAGAAGCGGACCATGTTTTGCTCTGTGCGGCGAACTAGGCACAGACGAGGCACGGGAAGCGGACGCGATCGTACCTAGGATTAAGGTGTAAATATTTCGTTGTGATGAAGCGAAACAGTGAGGGCAGCGAAAAGGATTTTGAAACACAAAGCAAAACAAATTAACCCACAAAAAAGTGCGTAGGACACAGTTCAATAAAGCGAATGAAAAGCGAAAGCGATTATGAATTAACAGTGTGCGTTCCCTTGTGTTGTTGTGCATTTGAGTGATGAATAATTAAAAACATATCCTTAATCTACTTCCAAACATAAGCAGCACGTAAATATGAATTGCTTGTGGTTGTTTTTTTTTTGTTATTTCATTATGTTGTAATAGTTTGCCTTTACAGTATTCTTTCTTATTAATAAAAGCGATTTTATTTTTCATTTGTTTCTCCATCTTTTCGTATTCACCACTAAAGATTATAGCATTATTTTCTTTTATATTGAACTGAAACATAGACCCTCATTATTTCATTTGTTTTTTTTCTTCTTTTCAACTTTTCAACTTTTGATTGATCTTCTTGATCTTCTTAACTTAAAATCCAAATTAATTGTTTTCTCTCTAATTGCAGGTTTTATTACATCATTTATATATTATTCTTAACAATCTCTCCCTATCAGCTCCATCGTTTATTTCCGCTCTTTAGCATTGTTAACGAGTCGTTCGCTTGCAAAATGCACAATGGCACAGTGGCAAACGTAAACATACCGCCGAAGGTCACCGGCGGCGATTAGTGGCCGAAATTTAACCCGGAACATGCGTCGCCGCGACCCGTGTTCACTAATTTTGCGCAATTTTGCGCGATCAGTGACCGGCAACCAACTACGTTCCACCCCGATGGCCTTCCCGGCCACTACGATCCACACGGGGAGCCGATAATGCGATAATGTTAATTGCCCAATCGTGCCGTGCGCGTAATTTATTAACAGCCAAATTGCTGTCGTGTCAAAACGCAGCGATCGTCGCTGAGCGGCCAGCCCGTGTGCAATCGGCTCGTCATTGTCCGGGTTGTCGAGGGACGCGATAAGGATGCTTCAGCGGTCCACGGGTCCGATCGGCGGTGGCAGCGCTTTTCCCGGGTGGTCATCGGCGGTTCATTCATGCGTTTCGGGGTTCGTGATTCTAAGCGTGAGAAAGCGAACTTAGGATGACAAAACAGGCCTCGTTTGAGACAAAATTGATTGATTGAGGACAATGATGGATCAAAAAAGCCATTCTTGATCTTATGCTCATATGTTAAACATTCTTAGCAACATGGCCAGCATATATGCATACTATACGATCGCTTACTTTCTCCCCTAACCTGCCACAACTCCGGTAGCTTTCAAATCGATCATGTCGTCCGTCTACCAACAACATCAAACCAATCCAAAAGCCATCACGCACCGTCACGAGTAATCGATGCGTCTCCGGCGTCGCTTATCAGCCCAGCGAGCGGCTCTAAAAATAAAAGACCATAATCACCCATTCGGCAGCGTCCCTATCGCCACCGGGTTATGCGGAAAATAGCAGACGATTACGACAAAAAATGTCCCAAACTGGACGACAGTTCTCGACAGTCCCGTTTGTTATTTCCGAAAGCCCACTCCGCTGCGGGCGGCTATCAGCCGTGCCGGGCGCTACAATCAAAACCTTTGGCCTTGCGTAAGTTTACTGCACGGGTCCGAGGACACTGGTGAAGCTCTAATGCTTCCTCCTTGGGGAGACCATCGTTTCAAGCGTTATTTTTTCTGCAAAACGGAGCACGGATCATGCTCGGACGTACGTTACTATTCGGGAAACGGCAGGATTGCGGGACGGCGGGGCCTTTTTTCGTACCAAGCCTGCCCGTTTCGGAAAAAAGCATGACCTGTGCCGTATGCATGCGGATCACATAAACGCTTTGTTCATTTTAAAATGTTTCAACGTAAATATGCTACAGAATAATGAGAACGTTTTTCCACGAATCATCTACAATCTCTAATCGTTTTCACCCATAGCTTTGACGTTATGGGTTTCATTTTTAGCCTAAGTCTAATCATGCGTCTTGTCACGCCTGCGTAGCTCAAGAGGATGTGCTGCTCAGCACGTTTGCCCTCTCCCTGGTCTAAGATTCCTCACGCGCTACACGATCGTGATTCATGGTAGGTGCGGAACGTCGGTATGTGGTCCGGCACGTACTTTACAGGGTACGAATGAACAGGGTACGCTGCGCAGGATCCCGCATGATAGCATGCGCGATAACGACAGTCCGAAAACTGTCCGAAAGCCTTGAGCAAGCCCGAAGTCTGTTGGAAAACAACAGACAAAACGTGCGTTTCTGGATTGGAGGCTGAGACGCACTGTAGGAGATGATGGGCGAACGGGTAGGACAAAGGCTTGTGAAGTAATACTTAATGACATTGCTAATTCTTAACAAAGTTAAATGATCTACATAGATTAAACCTTGATAGTACTTGAGCTTTGTTTTATTATGCTGGAGAAACAAAACGTTTTACTATCCGAAGAGTAGTGTACGTAGAACATCGATTAATCCTTCGTACGTTTCATATCCTGCTTTTGTTTCATCGTAACTTGATTTATTCCCCCAGAACTGTTTGATGTCAGAAAGAAGAAGTTTCGCGAATGAGAAGTTTCATTCTGCTTCGCAAAGAAGAATCTTATCAATTGTTGTTGAAAAGATAATACAGCATCTATTATATTATCTTATTGGCTATCTTATAGGCTAATCTTATAAGCTCCTGACTGAAGCTCATAAGCTCGCCCATAACTCGTGTTCCACAAGTGCTTATTTTTGGATGTTTTTGTATGGATCACAAATATATTTACATTCCACAGTCTTTAGTATCTGTACATACCAGTACATGTCTAATGTATTTGTATAGTGAATTAAATTTTTGCTTTATTTTTTAATTTCTATTTAACTTGAATAAAAAGATCAATCCCCGATCGCTCCCATAGTGCGGCGCTGCATTGATAACGACCACTACACACCTCTCGCACACCGCCATAATCTACTGTTGCGATCCGGTAACGCGCGCGCGCTCACGAGAACACAACAACAGCACACGATCATCCGCAACCACTTGCCCGACACTGATACGCGCAGGCTGTCGAACATCTTCCCTGCGAGCCCGACGATCCCATCGCGATCAGTCCCTTCGCAGACGAACGATCGTGAACATCGCGACCGTGTCCCAGAGTCGGTGTGTTCTCCCGCCGCCGAGTAGGGCTCCCAGCATCCCAGCAGCAGCCGAAGCAGTGTTTCCGCGCCGTGTGTCCTTGCGATTCGTTTCCCTCGTGCATTACCACCAAAAGTAGAGAGAAAAGGATCTCCACACCATCCGCCTAACAAGTGCTTCGCGAATCGTTCTTCCCCGAAAACAGGACTGCCCAATGTAAGCGTCGAAACAGGCTCCGGAGTCCGCCTGGCGAACTGTTTGCCTGTCCGTATCGAACAACGGACACGGTGTGTGCACGTGTGTGTGTGGTTATCGGGAGCTCGGGAGGTAGTTGGCAGTGTCGATTCGGTTCAGTGGCAGCAGTACTGCTTCTTTGTGCCGTATCGAACGTCCGCGTTGATTGGGACACGGGTTCACACGGGAAGCGAACCCGCGCCGTTCTGCGAGTTATCAACATCGATAGTGTGGTGCTGCTGCATCTCGCTGCACCCCGGGTGCGAAGGTGTGCTGCTCGCGGTGCACAGCCGCGTCTGTGCGCGCGCAATAAAAAGATGCTAAATCCAGTGCTGGGTCCCGTGTCAGCATCCTGACCCATCCCGACCTGATAGAACGACGCCCTCCATCCTACGTGCCGCCGCAGTGTTCGTGTCCATCTGTGTGTGAGTGTGCCTGTGTGTGAGAGTGTCCTCATTACACTTACTCAGTGCTTTTTTTTGACACAACTGCTGAGAGAAAGTGCGAGATATATCAGTGATCTGTTAGTGTTTGCGGGAAGATAAGAAAGTAAGTGAGATATAGTGTGGCGAGCAGTGCTGCGATAGAAGGCAAGAGTCGCGGCGATTACACGCTTATCTGCAGTATTGATAACATCATATCCCAGACACTCTACGGATTAGTGCTAAGATTAGTGAGCGGTTGATCCACTACAACTGGGACGACATCCTACATCCAACTTACATACACACACACAAACGATGGCGCTAGACTTCACGCGACGCCAGTGGCTGACGCTGATGATCATGGGACTGGCCGACTTCTGTAATGCGATCTGCGTGAGCTTACAGGCACCATTCTTCCCGAACGAGGTATGTAGTGGGGAGATCTAGTAGACCACATCGATTAAAACCCCTTTCCGGCTTGAGCCAAGCAGGCGGTTTGTTTTGTAAATACACGCATACAGACATATTGGAGACGCTGCTAACCCTCAAGTAACAGGCTCCGATCACTTTCCTCAATGTTGCCTGCCTGACCTGACCATTCCCGAGCAAGATAGTAGCTTCACTTGACGCGAATCAAAAATGGTTCTTTGCCGTTATCAGTTCTTGCCAATTCTGTTTTTGAATGCTTTCCCCGTCCATGCTGCGGATTGAGAAATCAAGAACTTGGATCGGTATCACAAAGATTGCCTTCACGTCCATGAATCACACAGAGAGTGCTCTAGGGCACCGGTTGATTATTGAATCGTAGCGTGCTAAAGTTAGTGGCCCATGATGATGGTGGTGGTGGTGAATGTGTTGTCAACACAAGGCGCCACCGGGTCGGGGGAGTCATGTTTCGTGTACGCTCGAATGTCACCGCCGACACCGTTATCCAATCACAACTTCTCGATCACACACGCAGGCAGAGTCGAAAGGTGCAACCGCCACCGAGTACGGGCTCGTGTTCGGCATCTTCGAGCTGGTGGTGTTCATCATCTCGCCCATCTACGGCCAGTACATCAACCGGATCGGGCCGAAAGTATTATTCAACAGCGGCATCTTCACCACCGGCACCTCGGCCATCCTGTTCGGGCTGCTGGATCGCGTGCCGGGCCACGTGCCGTTCATAACGCTCGCGTTCGTGATACGCATCGTCGAGGCGCTCGGGAACGCCGCCTTCCTGACCGCTTCGTTCGCCATCATCGCCAAGGAGTTCCCAAACAACGTCGCCACCACGTTCGCCTCGCTCGAGACGTGCTTCGGGCTGGGGCTGATCGTGGGCCCGATGGTTGGCGGGGCGCTGTACACGGTCGGCGGCTACTACCTGCCGTTCGTGGTGCTCGGCTCAGCCCTCTTCGTCACGGCCATCCTGACGCTGTGCATCCTACCGAAGCACCCGCACGAGCAGCAACCAAACCGGGAGAAGTCGGCCTCGCTGCTGTCGGTGCTGAAGATTCCCGGCGTGGTCGTGTGTGCGTTGGCCATCTGCGCGACGAGCGCCTCGATCGGGTTCCTGAGCGCCACGATGGAGCCACACCTGCGCCAGTTTGATCTCAGCCCGATTCTGCTTGGTAAGTGCACGGGAGACGGAGGAACTCTACTAATCCATCACTAAAAACGAACACGCTGGTTCTAGGTGTTGTGTTCGTCATCAACGGCGGAGTGTACGCACTGACCGCTCCGGTTTGGGGATGGAGTGTCGACAAGTTCCTCAACCCGAAAATTGTCTCCGCCGCGGGTTGCTTCCTGGTCGTCGGTGGGTTCTGCATGGTTGGACCTGCGTCATTCATCCCACTGGAAACGTACGTTATCTTGCCAGCCAAACCAAACCGAGCTGGTTCGAAGGTCTTTCTAACGCCTCTAATCATGACATAGGAACCTGACGTACGTCATAACTGGGCTGGTGCTACATGGGCTGGGAATTGCGGCGGTACTTGTTTCCAGCTTCACGGACGCTCTCAACATCTCGATGTATGTCCCATGTCTAAGCCTTTAACTGCTCTATCTGCCAGGCCTACAACTTTTTTTTACATCCCTACAGCAAAAAGGGATTACCAGACAACATCGAAACCTACGGACTGATATCGGGACTCTGGACGTCGACGTTCGCGTTCGGAGCCTTCGTGGGTCCCTCCGTCAGTGGGCTGCTGTTTGACGCGATCGGCTTCCGGGCATCGACAGTGTTCATCATCGCACTGCAGCTTGTTGTCGGCATCATCACCATCCTATTCCTGTTCTTCGAACGCTCACCGACGCCGTACAAGGAGCTCTCGTCCGAGGAGTCACTAATCAAGCCCGCCACCAGCGCAGCCCAGGACGGTGACTCGCACAGCGAGAGCACCGCCGCTAGCCGCACCAGCAGTCTCGACATCACCTACCGGGGGTAAGCAACTTCATCCAGCCTGACAAGGACACCGTGGCACGAAATCAAGGAATCGCCACGAAATTAACGCACGTTCTTTCCTCTTCCCACGTTCGCGTTTTTGCCACAGCAGCAAGTCGGGGTTCTCTGGCAGTCAGAGTTCGCTCATCGGCTCTTGGCGCCCGTCGGTAAACAATCTGCTAATCAGCAACAGCTATCAAAGCAAACAAGGACACTGGGCACGTTCCGTCACGGAGTAAGTACAAACAACAACGCCCCGGGACCCCGCGGACCGGGTCATGGTGTGGCATTAAATTAGTAACCGATTGGGAACTGATTATTCGCGTCTGTCCTGTGCCCACCCGCAGATTGGAGACGAACACTGGCACCCAGTACGGGACGCACTACGGCAGCTTTGACGCGCGGCCCGGCTACCACGACACGATGGCATAACCGTCCTGCGATGGGACGGCACCTGCCACTGCCGATCACCTTATAACCTGCCAAAAGACAACCAGCTTAACTAGTTGTAACTACCTCCTCAAGAGCGCCCTGCGGTTGGACGCTTTCCTCTCTACGTCGTCTTGTAACTGCTCGACGGCACTGTATACGCACCCTCCAGAGTGGTCTGGAGTTCGGCATCCGACTACGGCAGCCCGAATGTCATGCTATTGGAGTTATCGGAGCGACGCTTTAGTAAGCAATCAGTTCCCATCCCACTCTCTACGCTCGACGGAAGATGGTGGACCGAACCTCAACGAATACAGACTGTTGGCAGGCTAACAGTGCTGAACTACAAAGACATGGCTTAAGCCACACATACAACTCATTCTACCCGTCGTTCTCTTCGGATGCGTTTGACCACCTGGAAGATGGCGCCGTGTACGGTTTTGCCCTCAGCCGCACAGCCGTTCGAACGATATTCGTTTCCAGCAACCTGTTTCTTAGTTTTAATCCAGTACACTCTTGAGGGCGTTTCTCCGAGGGCTTCTTCGGTTCGGAAAGAGATCACTTCTACAAGCGTTTACCTTGGGCCAGTCGGGGCCAGACACTGCTGACATAGACCTGTCCAGAAGCGACGAGACCTGCGCATTTCCCCGAGGCAACGAGCGCGGGTGCCGATGAGGGGGGAGATCGGACGGGTTGTTCCAGCAATCCAGCATTATGTGTGATGTTGATAAGTTTTGTTCTGCGGCGAAATGAGAGTATGTTAGATAAGGCATGTGAGCAAACACACAAGTGGAAAGCAAATAAAATATTGTATTTATAATCAATAGAAACACCGTAGTACTGTAATGATTTCTCGTTTGCCGTACGTTGCGGTGGTACTCGCGAGAAAACTCTCGCTTCGAGAGGGCTTGTTGAGGAAAGCAAGTGCTTGAAATGAGAAGGCTCTACAACAGATGCTGCGATGACGGACTTATTGGGGTGTGTTTTACTAATATTGTAACAACTCAAACAGACCGCTGACGATGACGTCGCACTTACGGCTTGCCTTATTATTTGTGACAATGCGCAACCTCATCAGGCGGCAAACAATCTTATCGTAGGTTTACATATTGTAATAAAACATCATCTCGACCCAGACAATCACGTTTCATTCATTTCCGCATTGTTTGCAGCAAGCTACGCCATATATATCACTACGGCGATGATCGCTAGAATGGTAGTAAATGATGAGATTTTGTGGGTATTCAAGCGAAGTTTGACTCATTATACATTGTTAAAATGTATTTATTGTTTGCATAAGCTACAACGTTTCATTTAAAAAATCACACAAAGCGACATCTACACGTCAGTGTAACAAACTACAGATTGAAACTCTTTTTCGCCTGCTGTTATAGACTTAAATAAGAAGTTTACCAGTGTTACTAAACTCATTTAAAAGTATGCTAAAGTAATTTGATATAGTAAACAAGCGTCTAAGAACGTATTTACACCCTTTTACTCGATTGAACTATATTTCCAGAAGCGAAATGAAACAGCGCCATCTACATGTCATTTTGAAAGCTCTCGGGTTTCGCCCTAGATACAGTGGGAAATGCGAATCGAAAGGATCACAATTGGTATCATCTCACAGCCGAACTACACTTGTCGGACGGTGCCATAAAGCGTCCGACGACCGAATCCATACAAAAATCAGTCCGAAGTGGCGCTTAGTGCAGCCTAATTTGTTGGTGATTTGTTTAATTTCCAAATCTATTGATTTATTGCTGTAATGACATCAACACAAATTACAGCATGTCGTCCAATAACAGCGGGTCCTCGGATGACAGCAGATGACAGTGGACCGTCCGTTGCGGCCTGATGCGACGCGATCCGTTAGAATGGGACAGTCCGCTGTCACCCTTCTTCTTCTTCTTTTTAATATTCGAGTTTAGGGTGTATTCTAGGCCGTCATCCGACAAGTGCAGTTTGGCTGGTATACTTACCCTATGGCAGCTTACTTTATGGCAGCGTCCGACAAGTGTAGTTTGGCTGTCTTTGGACAACATTTGGATGGTGGGGATGGGTTTCGATTTTGCTCCAGTTTTATGGCACAGTCCGCTGTCATCCGACGATTGGAGCTTGGCTGGAGTTTAAAAAAAATCGTTGGACGAGTAGGTTGTGCTAAGTGCGCTGCTCGGCTGCAGTGGAAGATTGTTCACAAGCAAGTGCGTACGTTATTTTCCGGATCTGATCCAGTTGATCCATCGTAAATCAGATCCTGCACCAAATTTTCGACACTAAATCCGCGGAAAAGGACGTGATCGCATATTGTTCAAACGGATCAAGGCGGGAAGAAAGAAACGTGGTTTAACTGGTCCGTTTAGTTTGTGTCTCTCGTAGTTCGCTCAAGTAAAAATCTGTTTTAACAAAAATCTTGAAAAAAAAAACATGAAACTTTAACTAACTTTAACTAACGTTGTAGCCCGATTACCATGAACCGGCATACAGAGACAGTGTGTCCAGGATCGACAATAAAAATTTCGCACTTTTATGAACGGTAGGCCGAAGGATCGCAATAAGGGATCAGATCCTGTTTCGCCCTCCCATTCGCCAGTGCAGAGAGGCACAGTTGGCCAACGTTGGCAGTAGCGCAACCCGTCCGAAGCAGTAACGTGGTGGCACACCAGACACCCCAATACCAGCAACCGGTTTGTCTGCCATCCCACACGCCGGAGGTCGCGCCGCGTTGCGAACCTCGGGGAGGGAGGCAATCTTTGCGTTTTCCGAATGTGAGTGTCAAGTGTCGTACGACGGGTCGGAGTCTGTGCGAGAGTCGGCACCGCACAGGCGCTGCAAAAGCTACGTTCGAATGTGTGTACCATCGGTGTGGAGTGTAGGCGCTGTCTGTGTCGCTAGGACCCGAACCGGGAATATTCGTGATCGTTGTGTGATTTTAGTGCAAACGTGTGATAAATCGTGCAGTTTTAGGAACAAATAATGGGGAGTGTGTCAAAAGTCGTGAAGTGGTACCGTTTTTTTGTTTCTGCTGGAGCAGCTGGAGCAAATTGGAATAGTTTTCTTTTTATATCCCGATAATTGCAACCCCTCGAATTAGATCTTCATCGACGATCGCTAATTTGCAGCATTCCCAAAGGTGTCAAATTTCATGATCGACCAATTTATCTCACCCCGTTTGTTTTTCGTTGAGTTGTGGAAGCAAACACCGAATTCTTCATAAGTGCCATGATTTGTGTGGCTCTCTTCCCCATTTGTTTGTGCGGAATCTGCACAATCTCTAAACGTTTCTTCGCGATCTTTTACTTCTCTTCCGCGACTTTCGTCTCACGCGGCTCTTTCCTGCACACGCTTTCAGTTCGCCCCCCCCCCCTGCCGGGCCGGGTGAGTTGCCCTTTTTGCTTCGTTTCGCATTTCGCGAATCTCCTGCACACCAACACACCCGTACCGGCACCGAGCCGCGTTTCCATCTTGAAATGCGCACAGTTCGCGGCAGGATGATAATTGTTCGCGCGAAAGAGCTGGGAAGACATTTTGAAGCCGAAATGTGTGCAGAAGTGGCTTAAAGTTTAGCTTTTTTTTCTTGTTTTTATCTCTCAGTGTCAATTCTCAAAAGTTTGTTAACCTGCTATATAAATTAATAAAAAAAAAGTTTGAAAAGAACTACAATTTGTTCAGCTCCATAATGTTTTCTATTCAAATTGATTGTTTTCTACAGCCACCAAGGAGCGTTCGATGTGAATTCAAAGTGCAGTGAGGTGTAGTGAACACGAAAACAGTTTATGTGCGGTGTCCAAAGTGATACATACCCAAAACATTCCCCACACAAAGGCAGCAACAGTGAATGGTAAGAACATTTGAAGCTATATTTGTTGTTTTTCATACCGAGCGCAACTGCACCGGCCCGCAAACTGGGTCGGGCGCAAAGTAAACGCACAAAATATCGAACCACTTAGACCGAAAATCCCCTTCCCGGGCGGCCGGCCTTGTCCGGCGCACTCGAACGAACGAAAGATTTAATCCCGCCGAGAGCGAGCGCTACGCAAGCGACGAACCCCGTGACTCCCGACGCGTGTGTCGGGTGAGTCAGCAGCGCCATTATTGGATTTGGAAAGGTGCGCACAACTTTATGACACACCGTCGCTCCTCCCCCTCCGTCTCCCCGTGTGTCGCCTTTACGCCAAATATACTTTCAAGAACGTGTACCAGCTGAAAATAGCAAAGCGAGCGATGTTTCGCCAATAAATCAAACATCAGCGTTTTAAGAATGCTGCTTTAAATGGTTTCACTCGAGGGACTGCCCGAGCGCCGAAAACGAGCTTTCGAAAGGTCAGGCGCAACGATCCGGTGACGGTTCCGTTTTCTCACGGGACAGCCGCGAACCCGCGAAGCGCACACTACAATAAGGCCACCCAATAAAGCCGCTTCCACCCACAGGAAGCACGCGGGGCGCGTTCGATTCGAGACACAAAACACAATTACGCAACACACTTTCTCCGAGCGTCGATCGAACGGGTATCTCCGGGTGCATCTTCAGCCGGCCCGGTGTCACGAGAAGACCGAAACGCTTCGAAACGGATCGA
>KZ069987.1:242918-254813 GCA_002091845.1 Anopheles cracens
CCCCGGCATTCAGCTCTCAGCGGAAGAATGAATTATTTTCGCACTAATTTTTAAACCCTCGTTCCGTCCGGAAGCGCACCGGAAAATAGTTCATCCCACGCAACAAACAACCTCATGGTGGCACGCGCAACGGCGGCTACCGGAGCCGGTGCACCACTCGACGCACGTAAATCTCGTTAAATGTTGCTCCCCGGCATTCAGCTCTCAGCGGAAGAATGAATTATTTTCGCACTAATTTTTAAACCCTCGTTCCGTCCGGAAGCGCACCGGAAAATAGTTCATCCCACGCAACAAACAACCTCATGGTGGCACGCGCAACGGCGGCTACCGGAGCCGGTGCACCACTCGACGCACGTAAATCTCGTTAAATGTTGCTGACCTAGTGGGGGCCTCGAAAGTGGAGCCTGCCCAGAGTCAGTGGGTAATGTAGTCCCCCAAAACGACAAAGAGCTCCAATCAGAAAATGCTAAAAGCTTAGCGGAACCGGGCCAAAGAGAAGAGAGTGGTGTGAGGTGGAGTCGAGATTCCATGACGAATTTCCGAAGCCGAGTCGAGAGTACAACTGTTCGCCACACAACAGACGCTTCATCAGACGAGGCTGGTTTTGCAGAGCGGTTTGCAAATGCTCCCTGCTTCGGGGTTTGTGCCGATCTGTTTGAAGAATTTGACGAAAGGTTGTGCATTACACGCCGATGGGAGTGTTTGAACAACTCACACCAGCACGGCTTCGATTGTTGCCTTCACTGGCCGACGACGACGGACAATTCTCTGCCGCGCATGCCAGTGCTAGCGTACCCTTTACAGGCACGAAAACCCACACCCATTCTGCACGATGGTTGACGACCCCACGACCACAGCTGCAAACGCGACAAACAGCCTCCAGCATGACGCAACGCGCGTTCGCACTCCGCACCGATACCCGAGCGTGCCGGTGTTGATCGATTAGACGTTGGTAAGGTAACGCACCGTCGTCTTCGGCGCTGTCTGGCGGAGGTTTGCGTACCTTCACTCGGAGCCACCGAGGCCTCCACCAGCGAACGCTCTCGCGATGCCATTACCCTTTGGTGAAGGCTATCTTTCTGCTGCAAGACACGCGCACACTCACGCAAACACAGTGCGCAGGAAACGCTTCGTACCGTGGAGTCCTCTTGATGTCTGGGACACGTAGACAGCAGGATCACGATCGGCGTCAGTCATCCACTCAGCCTCGGACTGAGGACGACTCAAGAGGGCAAATCAATATTCTACCGAGCACACTGTGTGGCTTCAATCTGCGTCCTTCAGGTGGAGAACGATTTAAATAAATTAAATCATGGCGGCTTGTGGAGCCCATCCGAACTTGGGTCGTTCCTACCGCCTTTAAATGAACCCCAGCTGGTGTCTTTTCGGCGGCATCCTTTCGGCGAAACGTTTTATTTAACTTCTTCCAGCGCTAATTACAGCCAGCGCTCCAGCCAGTACGATCGTGCCCGCGATTTACCTCTCCCGGGATCGGAGTTTTTTTTAAATTATTATTATGATTAATGACTTCCGCCGGTGTTGCATGGCAGAACAAAACGTCACTTTCGACGCCGCGAGCCTTAAGATCTGCTTGATATGGAGCCGATTGGCTAACGATCACACTGGATAGCCTATTGAGTGTCTAAATCACATCTCCGCTCAAATGTCTATGATTAATTAGCCGGCACTGTAATCAGCTCCGCTCAAACTATGCTCTCGTTCGGGGCGATCTAATGAGATGATTATTATTTCAATCACTGTGCCACTGTCAGGTCTCAGGAAAGACTCTCCAGCCTGGGCTACACTCGGGACCCCATCACTGGCTCGTGACACTTGAGCCGCGGGACAAATGAAACATGTCAGCCTGCAATTGCACTCCAGACGTGTTCATGGGAAAAGCAAACCCCGTCGGACGGTCATTACTGAGGGCGCATTCTTCCCGTCAGGTTTCTGCGATGCCGGTGACCCTTGAAGAAGGTGCTACCATGCTCTGCATGCAAAGCGCGACAAGAGTAATGTGTGGCATCAACTTTACATTCAGCGTGCACAGACATCGATGCACCACCACCATCGCCATTGCAACGTGCGCGCGAAAACGGCACGTTCTTGCCATTTTGTTCGGAGGCGAGTTACGTCGGGAGCGCCCGTCAGAGCCACGACCGGCGGTCCTGAGCGGCGGTGGCAGTAATTTGAGCCACACGTAAAACTTTCCGTTTCAACCCGCTCGCGGGACACCGAGCGGGAGTGCGATGCTTCATAAATCATTCAACAGGGCGGCGGATAACATTCAAATAGCGATCAAGGTCGGCGGCGTTGGCGATAACATTAAATCGATTTTTTTTTTGTTTATATACAAACCACAGCCACATCACACGCACACAGACATTAGCCTACAAATTATGTCCGAGAGGACCTTCGGCTACGGCGCCATTCGATAGGGGTCGTTTATTTATTTTTATATCAATTGCATCAACAGCAAGTTGCGACACACACGCTGGTCGAAACCACCGTTTCACAACGACGTGCCGGTCTGTTGTCCAAAACCTAACCCAAACGAAATCCGTACCGTTCCGTGGTGGAAGAACATCTTCCCGCTGATGAGCTTTGCGGTGCTAAATTATAGACCACAGCGAGCCTCCTCGCAAGAACGAACCGTATGGACCAATTTCCTTTGCCTTTGCAGCGCTAAGTACTCCGGAGATTGGACAATTACACCAAACTTCCATTTCGGGACGGGAGGTAGCAATCTTCCGCCGACCACTTTCATCACTCCGAAATGCGGCAAATAAGCAAATCATCATCAAGTACTCTTCAGCGCTTCGGCAAACACGGTTCGACCCCATCCTCAAATTCTCGATCGGACAATCGAACGCTAGACCTCGGCGAACAGTGGGTCAGTCCATCAATCACACACATACACAGATGGCCGATGAGGGGCTAACCTTCCGAACCTTTCGCACTCCACAAACTGTGCATCACTCGACCACACAGTAGTGGCAGTTCAATGACGGCAACCCCGGCGAACCCGCCTGGTTCTGTTTGAGAGATCTACTTGTCAAGTGGGCTGCGTGTCAAAAGGGTAAGGCCGGGCCAGGGAGACCACAAAAACGAAACAACGGCAGAGCCGGTGGACTTTCCGTTCGCTGGACTCTCACGCAAACTTCCGGCTTCACGGCTGACTGGGTTTATTTGCTGTGGGTCACCGTGATTCACAGCGGTGATTGGTTGGTGAGCCGTTGGCTGCAGATACCTCACGGCAGGCACGGCAAGAACGGTGATTTATTGACGTTCTCGAGCACTGGAGGCTATAGCCAACCGGTAGTTTGACATCGTCTCAGTCAAAACGAGAGCCTCCGGGAGAATTCTTTTACGCGCCCACAACGCCACCTCCGCGGCGATAGCGGGTTTCGGGGTGTCAATCTTTCAGTTTATTCACGCGCATCCCCATATCTCCAAATGAAAAGCGCCGTTACTGGCATCGAAAACCTGCCCGAAGCGACTTCTGCAATCCGCTGCGACAACGGACAGCGAACCTAGACCTTTGTCCCAGGGGGCGCGAAACAAGTTTTTCCAGCATGTTGGTACCAACACAACCTCAGCATCAAGAATCGGAAACAAGCACACAATGCACACGGGCTTGGGTGCTGGAATGCACCGAACCCACCGGGTTTGGTGGTGTCGCAGAGCAACCTTGCACCAGGCGGGCTGACCCCGGCACCCAACACTCCACGAATCGAAGCGGGTTTGGTGCCACGAAATCGCGGCCCCTGGAAGGAGTGACAGATTCCACGCGATCAATGCGGATCTCGAGACCCGAATGTCACGTTGTAGCTATTCAAAAAAGCTCCCAACGCTGCTAGGTACCAGTTTGAAACAAAGCCGTTGACCTTCCGCGTTAAGGTTCTGATTCTGGTTGGGACGTATTAGCTATAGGAAATTAGAGCAAATAGGCTTGCACGAGTAACCCTTTTCAACTATCACGATGCCATCTGTTTCAAAAACTACCCTTGCCCTATACGCCCCATCGGCTAAACCCACGTTCTCCCGGCCAGTAACTTCAACCGGATGGGTCGTTTTTTCGATCGCAAAACAATCAACGGCACGGCCATATCGGAACGACGCAAGTCGCATGTCAACAGCGTACGCACCAAACGTGGTCAACGGTGGCTCGGCGGTAACAGCACATCATTTACACGCCGCTCGCCGTTGTTGATTTTGGACCATATTTTGCCGTGCCGTTCGATCGACAAACAACAGGCCGAGAAGCCCACTCACCCGTTGCGCTCGCACGTCCGGAAGCGCTCGTTCTCCAGTTACGCGCCATGTTTATGCATTCTTCCAAGGCACACGGCTCGCTGCGAATGAGTCTACCGGCTTGACATTTGAAGGCAGGTTGTTCTGTTCATCTCAAACCTGAAAGAATGGAGCAGTAGGCCATGAAAGTTTCCTGGAGGACGATAGTGACGGTGGAGTTTTCATAAAATTCGACCTTTCGACTGTACATAAAGCTCGTTTCGGGGTACAATGCGGTGACTTCAGAATCCGAATGACTCAAGCACTCCGGCAGGTGGTTATTCCAGCACCATCCGAATGCCCCTCGGTTGCAAAATTACCCTACACATCGTAATTCCCGATCGCTGAGCATAAATTGTACCGCTAACTACCACATTTTATCGTCAGAACAATACAATTCTCACACCTCAGATCGTGTGTGTGTGTGTTCACGCCTGTGTGAGGCGGGAGTCAGCAGTGACTCGAGTGTTCTTTAGGTGCATATCACTACATCTCCCTCCGATAGCGCTCTGGAGAGCACACAGTGAGCATAAACCTTTTTTCCAAGAAACGTTAACCTAGCCTGTCGAGAACACCGTCCGGGTGGCTCCCCTTATTAGCTATTCCAATGACCCAAAAGCTGCCCGCTTTTCCGCGTCTTCCGTCCGGCACCGACCGTAAGACCGACCCCGCACAATTACTTTATTTCCCATTACACGACACACGTATGCGGGAAATTTGCTAGCGAAACAATCGGCTGGGCCCCACGGAGATGCACCCCGCGTCGCGTGAGACGACGACTGTTGCAGGGCGCTTGGACATGACCCTATCCCGAGTTATCTCATCGCGTGGTTCTTTGCCTCTTGCGCAGGAAGTATGTGTGTCTGAGGCGGCCGTAAAACGTGCATCATTACGCTGCGAGCTAGAGTGCGCGCCGCAGTCAATGCCGACGTTCGTTTGCCATTATAACTTCTTGCGTATGGTGTCTGGCTCAGGTTTATGGCAGGTTTTATTGCCATCTTCAGGGGATTGATTCATCCACGGACCGCCCCATTGCAGGTCGAGCAAACTAAGCCGTGCACTCTAATAAACCTTGCCCCTTCATTAGACGTTCTTAACTTTCGAGTCTTCAAGACCAAATCTGAAATCACAGGAAACATCGTCTGGCTGTTTACTTCAGCTGATTAGCTCAAACCAAGTGCTGCAAATATTCATTTTCGCCAGTAAGCTGACACGACACCTGCAACCGATCAACCCGATCGTCCGACGGTGATTAGGAACTGTCGCCCGAAAGGTGCCGACGTCCCGAGGCACCTTCTTGGTGCGCCTCAATAAAGGCGCCGCTTCTGTACACCTCGCGACTTGTCGACCGGACGGATGCGATAGGGATCGCACTGCCTAATGATGGCGCATGCACACACACACACACACTCACTGGGCTTTGTCCGGTCGCAAAATTATGGCACCAACATTTCCATCCATTTCCGATTCTTCCCGCGCTGCGGCCGTTTACCAGTTCCATTTGTGGCTTTTGTGGCTCAAGAACTTCACTCACCTTAGTCGGTCGGAAACAGTCACCCGGTAACGATGTGTCGTCATAACGCTGTACGCGCGCGCATCCCTTCTCATCTGCCGTATAATTAAGTCGGAGTCAAGTTCGTCCAAGCTTCAAGGGTTTCGTGTATTTTTTTTGTTTTGTTTCGCTACGCCTGAGAGAACAAATTCGGTTTCGTCGTGGACGGTGGGCACAGTGGCTGTGCTGTTCTTAGCTGGCTGGTGACTGTAGAACGATCTTCCAGTGGTACGTTCGAAGGCGGAAGCGTTCGAGCGTGAGATACACACCGACACAGACGCAACCGTAAACCGCGTCCTGTGCTAGGAAGCAAACCCAAACAACCTCGGTGTTCAAGTGAAAGTGAACGAGCGGTGGCGGTTTTGTTTTCGGGTGAACTCCGTCGGGAACGTACACATCGGCTCGGCATTGAACGTCTATTCGCCCGCTGATTGTTGGAGAGGTTTTACGACCCGAAACCTCGCGCTCGCGCGTACCAACAGGCTTGCTCGGTGGTGTCAGAACCGTTTGCCGCATTCTACAAGCAGCAACTTCGAGTGACTCCCCTGCAACGGCAACGTCTTTATAGTGTAGTTTCTTGCTCCGGGAATGTTGGTGAGTGAAACGAAGCGTCATTAGGAGCGTGATGAAAAAAGCGCTGTTCGTCCTTTTACTTCCTCGTAAGATGTTTGGTGAAACGAGTTCGAGAGTGCGGCCAGTGACAGTGGACCAGCCCGATAACAGTGCCATTACATCACCTGCCACTGGACGTAACGAGCGCAACGACTGCATCTTAGTATTCTCCGCGTGCGTACGTGCGCGCTTTCACCAGATCAACAAGTGTAACTGTCAAAGTGACGCGCACCTGTCATCTCGGACGGTTGCTCCACACCACGTGTGCATCATTGTCACAGACTACTAGACCACATGCAGGAGATCTCGACGGCAATAATAGTGCCAATAACCAAATCGTTTACAGTTCAATTTTGTCGATCGTAAAACATTCCACCGCGCGTTTCCGAGAACAGCTGCTGCGGTGGTGCGAAACCAACGAAATCAACTTTCTGGTGTCTGTTTCCCCCACCATCCGGCGCAGTGAGTCGCAGTCACCATTATTTCCTGATCTATTTTACTACTGACCGCATTCCGCTCGCTCGCCGGCAGGCCGATTCGGCCACCCGGGTGTGTATCACCACTCCCTTTCTCGAGTGGCGCGTTGCACCCGGGTAGTACACCGTAAAACGAGTTTTGGATCGTGTACGGAGCCACCCTTCGGGTTTGGGTCTGTGACACGGCGCACACAGCGCACCGTTGTTGTGTTTCGCATACTTGCTCGCGCGGTGCCGAGACAATCCGCACAGGGGTGTACGGAGAGAAAAGATTATTGTCTGTGCGAGTGATTGAAAAATGATAAATTGTATCGTGACTCGAGCGCGACCAGGCAGAGTATGCAAGTGTGCAAACCGCGAAATTGGGCCGCCGCCCGAGGAGGTGCTTGACAACAACAAGTTTTTCGATCCAGGTTAGAGCCAAACATTCGCATTCGCTTCGGTGGTGTTCCCGCTGTCGACTCCCGGGGACCTAATTCTCGTTTCCCGCGCTCGTTCTGTTCTTGTTCGGAAACCCTCCGCGAACAAAAAAGGTTTCATTCTCGCTTCATCCTTTCTCACGAACCCCATCCAAGCAGCCTGCAGTTCGCTACCTGCCTGCAAAAAACCCTTCGCTCAGGAAGGGTGAGCAGGACAACGGACGCACTGGGTGGGACGGAGACGTCCGAAGACTTTCCCTCTCTCTGCCGTCTGAGCTTCCCACTGCTACGGTCTGCTACTTCGTTCTTCCGCGGTATTCTTCACCGGTTTTACACTTCACCACTGCCCAACTCCCCCAGGCCCCCTTTCATCAGCGCACGCACTTGGTGTGCTCCCCTCCGATCGCGAGCCATCTCCGCTTGCCTGTGAACCTGCCTCAAAGCTCTGGAAGGAACTCTGGCGGGATACGTACAAAGTGGTAACCCCGGCAGAAAATGCAGAAATATTTCGTCAAAAGCGAAAACCTGTTTTCTGCTTCCACCCGGTTCGCGGCACGAACTCCACCGTACACACACACACAGACTAACACGCACGAACCCTCCACTGCCGGATTGCTGCAAAGGATCCATTCGAGGTCTTTCTTTCTTCTGCTGCTGCTGTTGCGCTTCCTTTTGTCCCTTTCGAGGACGCGCTCCCACCATTCCATTCCGACGGACGCCACAAACACTTGCTTTCTTCGTGGTGCAAACGATCTCCTGCCAGATGGAGGCAGGTTTCGCCATTGCGAGGTGTGGCGGTGTGGGGGTGTGCAATGTTCCAACAAACGAACACTCCTAGCCGGGGCCATGTTGGCGACTTCGCGTTGGTTACCAATAATAACAGCGGCGAAGGCAACAGCAACAGCACAATCACGCGACTTATTGCCCCCGCAGGCCAGCCAGCCAGACATCGAGGGAGGGGTGCTGAACAGTGCAAGAAAAACCAGATCATAACGACCGAAAAACGACTCCTGCTGCTCAAGCCCTACCACCACACACACATGTTCCTCGCGGGCGGGTAGCCGTCCGATCTGTTATATCGCGCTCGCGCTCGGACCTCGAACTACGGCACCAGCAGTAGTGTGCAGTCACGTAGCGTTTGCGTTCACGAGTTTGCAAACAAACGCAAAGCCCGCGCTCGGCAAGTCGAGGTTTTGCCCGGTGACGTCACCGGCGGATGTGGACCAGGTTCGCGTTACCGAATACGCTCAAGCCCTATCTTTTCTGAATGTGGGAGACCCTTCGAATTCCTCCGGGTCGTGCTAGTGATGATAGCGGACATCTTGTAACGTACGTTTCCTTTTGTCTCTATCTCTCTTTCTTCCTTTCTACAGAACCGACCGAGAACTGAGTGAGTGAGTAATTGAAAGGAGAAACTACAACCCAGCGGCTAGTGCGCCTTCACACACGCCTGTTACGCACCGACCGGTGGGGTCGACGATACGAGAACACGCCAAAATGGACGAGACCGGTCCGTCCGGCCACGGCACCGACCACCAAACCGCCGGCGATGGCGGTGCTGCTGCCTATGCCTACAAGAACGAAATATCGCTCTCGATCGGGGACGACGATCAGAACTCGCGCACGAACAGCACGGCCGTACCGACACCCTCGCCGCGTCACATCGAACTCCCGATCGGGGCCGGTGGCGATGGCGAGACGAACGAGTACGCCGCACTGAACCGTAGTGGCGCTTCCGGCAGTGGTTCGCCCGGGTCCGCCAAATCGAACGGACTGGACAACCCGGCGTTCGAGCTCGAGCAGGACAAGCGTCCGCTCAGCTCGTTCGGCCACACGGGTAAGGACGAGAAATCGCTCGGTGTGGTGTCGGTCAACGGGAAGGCGAACGGTGAGAAGCCGCTCGCGGAGGCGGTCAACCTCGAGCTGCTGAACATGTCGTCGAAGCCATCGAACGGACATCATGCGAATGGAACGAACGGATCCGCCGGCGCGCTGCCAGTGAAGAAGGACACTGAGGTGGATCTGGGCGATCCGTACGACGAGTACTTCGTACCGGTCAACGAACACCGGAAGTTTATGAGGTAAGTCAGCAGGTGCAGGTGCAAGGTGTCTGAAGCGAGCCGGGTTACGCACGACCATTTGCTTGTGTTAGTGTGTGTGTGTGTGTGTGTGTTGTGATGTTTTGAACTTGAACACATCGGAAAATTTCCCTAGTGCCTTCTCAACACCTCTAGTTCATCGTACTAAATTGGAACTTAACTTGGCTCCTTAATACCCTTCTTCATCTTTTCTAATCGTGCACTCGCTTCTGTGTACCTTGTGTGATTGCGCGCGTATGTGTGTATGTGTGTGTCTGCTGAGTCACTCTATTGTCTGTTTGCTCTCTATTTCTCCAACTACTTACCTTGACCAAATTTCGTACGCTACACCCACGGCGCTTCCGGTATGGTACGGGCATTACAGTGTCTCCTTCCAAAAGCCGCGCCACCACGGCGGCTACGGTGGTCACGGGCCCGTGTACGGACGTCATGGTCGCGGTGTCGACTACACCGGGCACTCGGTTAATGAGCCCGCCCCCGGAACGATGGACTATAAACAGTGGACCAAGATCACGAGGTACCCACCCCCCACAAGCAAAGCGCATTCGAATACTCACCACCACACGTGTCACCACCATTAGCTAACGCCGTTAGGGCCCGCCCGCTACACTCGTTCGCTGACCGGTTCGCTGCTGGTTCCGCCTGGTCCCGGAATTTGTTGACTGGTCCTTAAGGTTCTCCCCTGATCCAAGTTTGTGGTCCCTGTTTGCGCACCTCTCCCTCCCAATAGCTTTGGTTCCTGTTCGCACGCACTGTACAGAACAGCTGGAAGTTGGACTAGGATACGACGACTGGTTCGCAAACTGATCGCAAGCGTTTCCGATCGTTGGAGCATATGAGTATGAACTCCATGATCGGAAGTTCGGAACGGGATGGTTTGAGAATAGGGTCTAGAAATATCTCTAGAACTTGTGAATAGCACACGACACGCTGGTCGGACTTAACTGTATGATACGATCGACTGGAAACAGCCTATGTTATGGACGAGAGACACACCGACACCACATCCACAAGAGCATACAGGGTACACACAAAGAAATAGCTTTTCGCCTTTCTGTCACTAAACAAAGTCGGAAAACAAATCTCCTCCCCCAATCCATCTAACAACGGGACTGATGGCCAGCAATGAGACGGGTGAAGCGTTCAGGCTTCCTAACGATAAACTGTATATGGTCATTCATCTAAATCACGTGGTGACGGACGCCGGAGGATCGCTAATTCGCTTTTTCGGGTGGCTTACGGGGTTCGGAACGGGAACCTACCATACTCCCACATCCACTTCGGGTCGCTTTTTGGGGTCAGAGTGTTTGTAAATATTGTTCTATATGTACAAAGGTGCCTCCGTCGCAACCGAGTCGTTTGAGTAACATCTACCTTTGAACCTTCTCCACAGGGGTGAAAAACTGTACGTCACGAAGGATAAGCGCGAGAAGAAGCGCAAAAACTGGCCCTTCTGGCTGCTGGGGCTGGCGGTCCTGCTGGCAGTGATCGTCGTAGCCATCCTGGCCGGCTCCGGCGTAATCTTCAACGATAGTCCTACCCCGGTCGAGTCACGCCAGTTTGGTGACAAGGTGGCGACGGCCGGAGTCTTCGGAGGTGGAAAGTCGCGACCAACAAACGCGACCAGTAGTACGCCGGCGACAAGTACCAGCAGCACTGATTATCCTACGACACCGTCACCACCCAGCTCGACGTTGCCACCGGTGCCACCGTCCACCGAGGAGATCACCGTCTACGTCCCAAACACGCTTGAAGGACAGATCACTCTGACGAACGCGGAGTTCCTGGAGGACTATCGCAACCCGAACAGTTCCGCCTACAAGGCATTGGCGATGGAGCTGGAGGAGGAGCTGAAGGACACGCTCAGCTCGCCGGACGCACGGGGACAGCTCTATGTCAAGATTCTGAACATGAAGTAAGTGTCTGATCTATGGTACAGATTCGTTTGTTCCGTAACTGTAACGTTTTCTTCCTAGACCTGGATCGGTGGTAGTAGACTATCGTGTCAGTTGGGAGGCGAACACGATGCAAATGTCCGAGGATTCGATGAAGCACCGCTTGAACAGCTTCTTGCTGCAGAACGGTAATTACCTGTCTACCTACATTGTCCCGACGAACACGATCCGTGTTGCTCGGTTGCCCGATGTTTGCGTCATGAGGAATTCGGGAAAGAAGTAAGTAACTCTGACGGCGTATCCGTCTTTCTCTTTTGCTTACCTCGCGTTTCACATTCTCGTTTGCAGTTGCGAATACGGTTGTACGTTCGATCCGAAGGTTGGAGATTTCATGTGCACTTGTCCGAAGGGCATGCTGTTGAATGATGAAGATGGACGTACGTGCTACACTCCGGTGCCTGCTATTAATGGAGCGGAAGAAGCGCATGAGGAACCAAAGAGTGAACCGGAACCGGCGAGCGAACCGGAGCCGGCAAGTGAGCCGGAGCC
>KZ069987.1:305026-316257 GCA_002091845.1 Anopheles cracens
CTGTTACTGAAACGGACGGAGTGGATGATCGAATGCACGAAATATTTTCGCAAGTAGCAGATTACGAACGGATGGTAAATGAAGCAAATATCTGCTATGAGACGGTGGAGCTAAGAAGGCATGAGCTGAACGCTTCCCAAGAAACACAGCTCGAAGATAACGATGTTCCTTTCCTGCTCACCCAAACGGAAGGTCTTTGCTATCCTGATGCGACAAACGATCCTAACGATCCTAACTGGAACTATGTTGCTGAAGGCAATAATCCGCCGGGAGAGACTGGCAACATTGAAATCGTCGTGTCCAATACCTCCCACAAACCAGGCCGCGTGTTGGATATTGCCGAAAGCCTCAAACGCCTGGAAAAAGAGCGAACTCGGAAGTTGTTTCTAGCGACACACAAAGTACACCTGCTACTGCTGTTGGAGTACGGCATAGGCATAAACGCTATCTTGAATCTCTGTCTGGTTCAGTTTCCCTTCGAGCTGTACGATCTGATCGCGAATAGCGATCTTTCGATTTCGTCCAACACAATAAGTCTAGATTTTATCCAATCCATCGTGGTGTATTATAAAAATGTGATGAAGATAGCCACAACTAAAAGTGGTGCGCTTACCATTAAACCTTTCCAAGCAATCCCACAGGAACTCACTTCTCGCGAGGCTTCATGTAGGAAAATGCTCAACTTGATGCTCCTACTTTTGCTACGATTTTTAGGAGTTCGCACAAGGCTTGTCATCAATCTGAACGTTTTACCAAAGTTCCCGTTAGCCACCAAAGCGGCGCCGAAAGTAAAAATACAAAACCGTGTTGTGTCGACAAATGATGGTGCGAGTCGGTACGGCAATGTACCGCTTACAACAGCGGAAATTTTGAAACGTAAACCGGAGATACAGCAAATGTTTCAGCTGTCCCAACTTGACGGTGCAGATGATAGAGATGTAGCGGACATACCGTGTAAAAAAGAACGCATTGAGCCTTTTTGTAGTAAGCCACGTTTGTGGCGGTTGAAATCGCAACTCAACGTTGATTCTAACAGCTCAAACAATCAAAAGCGGTTGAAAAATCCTCTTAACGAAGAACAAAAACCATTGAAGCTCATTTCTTCCAAATATTTTCGTAAAAAACCCATCTCGCAACAATCTTCAAAGCCAACGAAAGCGGAACCAGGCGTATCAAAATTTGCAAAGCTGCTCAGCGATAGATCAAGCTCCAGGTGCTTGACATCAACTTTTGATGCGAATAGTAAGGAAAACGGACCAAAAAATTGTGCACGCGAGTTCGACATGTGGATGGAATGCTATCTCGAGAAGGAGCGACGTTGGATCGTCGTCGAGGCAGGGCTGGGCGAAACCGACTGTCTGGACGCGATAATCGATCGCATCCTTGATCCACCGGTGTACGTATTCGCTTGGGAATTCGATGGAGCTATCGTCGATGTATCACAGCGTTACCGATGGCGCAATGAGCAGCTCGCATTGAGGCATCAGGTGGACGCGAAGTGGCTTAAAAAAACGCTTACCCGTTATCGTCCTCGGGAATTGGATGAGGCCCACCTACAAGAACAGCTCGAATTTCGACAGCTAAAATTTCGTGCACCGATCCCGAAGACTATACAGCAGTAAGTTTTAAAATGCTTCAAAATAACGACGACTAGGTTGCAATCGGAAGTTCTAATTAGACTTTTTCAAATTGATTAGCGTCAATCTTCTAGTGGTAACGTTACTGATCTATTTTTTAGGTTCAAAAACCATCCCTCGTACTGTTTGCGACGTCATTTGCAAAAATTCCAAGGCATCTACCCACCGGACGCGCCATCGCTAGGCTTTATACAGGGAGAACCGATCTACGCCCGCGAGTGTGTTCACACGCTGCATTCTCGCGAAGTTTGGTTGCGGCACGCGAAAGTCGTCCGTCGATACGAGCAGCCGTACAAGATCGTCCGGACTAAGTTACGGCGCGAGCAGTCCGATCTGGAGTTGTTTGGATACTGGCAGACGGAGGATTTCATCCCACCCGAACCGGTCAACGGTATCGTTCCGCGTAACGCATACGGAAACATAGAGATCTTCAAGGAATGCATGATACCGAAAGGCACCGTACACCTAAAACGTATGTAGAGATTTTAGAGGAAATTTTGGCGAACGAAGGTTTAATGTGAATGTTTCTTTCCAGAGTACGGACTATCGTACATTTGTCGAAAGCTTGGCATCGATTATGCTGTCGCTGTGGTTGGGTTTGGGGTACACGCAGGCGGAAATCATCCTTTGTTTGATGGAATTGTGATATGCGAGGAACATCGCGAACGTTTGCTGGAGGCGTGGGAGCAACATCAGGAGGAAGCGGAGCTCAAGAAGCAGATTAAGAAGCAAACGACTGTGTTGAACAATTGGGTGAAGCTGGTGAAAGGATTGCTCGTGCGGAGAAGGTTAAAGCACAAGTACAACTTTGACGGAATGTAAAAAAAGCTGTACGGAGTGATAAGATTGTTAATAAATGCCAAATTTGTGTAACATTACGTGTTTTAAAGAGGAAATATGATAATATAACTAAATGTAGCTCCCAGCTCTATTATTGCAGCGGTCTGCAGTGGGAACATTGGCACAACTTAGCTTGAATAAGGAAGCAGCGCAAAGCAGATCGCAAAGTTTTTGAAAACTTGTCTACACATGCCAAACTTTATGCTTTCTCGGAAACCTGTTGACTAATACATATTTTCCAAAGTAGTTAGGCTAGTCAATTAGGCAAGGTGTAAGATGTTATCATCAAAAACTTTCCTTACGCTTGAATAGGTGAGGTGAGCACGTCATACAGCTCATCGGAATGACACACAACAATTTATCTGCCACGTGCTAGTTGCTTCGACTCTGCACATTCTTTATCTTTTACCTTGCGCTGCCCTGTTACGTCCATTCATAGTGAAGAATCAGAACCGGGCTGGACTAAGTTTCCTAGAGGATGCAGCTGAGTGTGCCATAAATAGCTCCGATTACGAGGATCATATCTTGACACGCTAACACGCAAATCCGTTGTTTGTGGCGGAAAAATAGCTCCGCCAGCCCGAGAAGCGGTGCCGGACACGCAGTACGAAAAGACCGTCCTTTCGACGCGACACACGACTGGGAGGATGAGCACGCCCAGGCTAACCGTGGCCGACGTGAGCGAATCGTTGCAGCGTTTCGGTGTGGCGGACTACGTAGTTTTCGTCGCCAGCCTGCTAATCTGTGTGGTGATCGGTGTGTACTTCGGGTGGAAAGATTGGAGGTTTCAGCGGAAGCGAAAGCAGAATGTACGACGAGGGTCGGAAGCACTCAACTATCTGGTCGGGGGAAGAAAGATGAAAATCTTCCCGGTGGCGATGTCACTGATCGCCAGCTTCATTTCCGGGATAGCAGTGATGGGTGCGTCCACGGAGACGTATCTGCATGGGACGCAGTTCTGCTACATCTTCACCGCGATCCTGTTGATGGCGGTTAGCATGAACTTTATATTTCTGCCCGTTTACCAGGGATTGGAAATAACGTCGGCGTATGCGTACCTGCAGCTGCGGTTTGATCGACGGATAAGGCTGCTTGGGTCGGGACTCTTCACACTGGCTACGGTGAGATGAGGGAATGGTGTGTTTTTTTTTGTTGATTTTAATTATATTAAACAACTTCTATTTGTATTTCTCGTCAGTTACTACACCTCCCGATCGTCATTTACGTGCCCGCTTTGGCATTTAATCAAGTGTCCGGAGTTAACGTACATATCGTTTCGACCAGTGTCTGCATGGTGTGCATATTTTACACTTTAGTGGTAAGTGTACATTCATCCGTGTGTAGTAAACAAGGGTAAACGTGTACAACAAGCATATCGCTTTATCAGGGCGGGATAAAAGCAGTCGTATGGACGGACGTGATACAGATGTTCATCATGATCGGCGCCTTGATCTTGATCGTCATAAAAGGAACTGCGGATATTGGTGGTCTGGGAGTTTTGATCGAGAGAAACCTGGCAAGCGGACGAATTGAACCACCCAAGTATGTGCGATACTCGACCGACTGGAGTAGAAACAGGTTACTTAGGCTTGTTTGTTAAATCCTCCAGCTTTAGCCTTGATCCCACCGAGCGCCACACAATCTGGGCCATCTTTATCGGCGGCGGATGCTTTTGGATGGGCAAAAACGCGATCCATCAGATGATGATCCAGCGCTATCTTGCGCTGCCGACCTTCCGTGATGCACAGAAAGCCCTCATATGCTTCACGGTAGGAATAATACTGCTTCTGATGACCTGTTTCTACAACGGACTACTGATATACGCCACCTTCTACGACTGCGATCCGCTGACGACGGGTTTGGCGAAGGCAAAGGATCAACTTCTTCCGGTACTGTTGATGAAGGTGCTCGGTAACTATCCCGGGCTGGCGGGCCTGTTCATCTCCGGCATATTCAGTGCGTCGCTGAGTTCACTTTCGACGGGCCTAAACTCTCTTTCGGCGATCGTACTGGAAGATTTTGTGAAACCGTTCGCCAGGACGCCTTTGAGTGAACGTACCACCCGGTACATCATGCGCGGAACCGTGCTGGGGTTTGGCATCGTCGCCGTCGGGCTCGTCCTTGTGGTCGAGAAGCTCGGCACGGTGCTGCAGTTGTCGATGAGTTTGGTACCGATTTCATTAGGTCCGTTGCTGGGTCTGTTTCTGCTGGGAATGCTACTGCCGTGGGTTGATTCGCATGTAAGTGTGGAAGGTTGAGTGCAATTTTGGGTTATCTTAACGTTGCTTCCACTGTTTTCCAGAGCGCTTTTGGTGGAGCCATCAGTGGATTAGTCACCATGTCGTACATCGTCATACGCGCACAAATCGCCGTGGCCGCCAAGGAGATGCCAATTCCAGCGAAGCCAGTGTCGGTGGAAGGTTGCGAGTATACGTTCGAGCTACCAGCAGCGTACAACACCACTTCCATCCTGCCCTCCCAGCCTGTGGAAAAGTCGTTGCATCATGTGTCCTATCTGTTCTACACGTTCATCGGTGCCGCCACAACGGTTCTGGTCGGTTCCATCACAGCCACGTTTTTGCGGCGCCAGGAACCGGACAAGCTAGATCCGTTGCTGGTTGCGCCGTTCGTTAGGAGGATATATTTTCCGGAAACTATTCCACGCAAGATTGTCAACACGCACAGATTCAATAAACAAGATACCCAGCTGTGATGCATGCATGCATGAAGATGGTTAATTATACCGTGATCGGTGGTTCGATGGATTACTCGCTAAGGTGTTGATGACGATCAAAAGTCAAGAGGATGGCTTATCACGTTCCTCTCGTCGCTTGCGTCTTTGGTGACGACTGTGACTGCACCCACGGTACGCGAGTTGACACAGCGGCATTATTTATGCACCTTCTCTGGCGCTTATCTCTTGGGAGCGCGCTAGTAGCTACCAGACATTGTCGGTTAAAGCAGCAGCAGTCGTGGAAGTCGTTGTTCCGTTCATTCTTACTCAAACTGCATCGGAACGTTGTGCTGGTCAGTGGTTGGTGAAGTGTGCAGGAGCATCCTTTAATCATTCTTCACGGGACTACAGAGGTTAGTGTAGATTCTAATCTCAAGTAACACACATAACCAATTGCACCATCCTGTCAAAATATTATGCATTTTTCTTGCATAACCTAGCATCTTTTTTACCTGCACACAAATAAAATTGTCCCATCGAGACTTTAGATGTAAACAGATACTAAATCCACGTTTTCCCACCAACGACGTCACGATGACGATCGTACGATAAAACTGCTTATCATTATTTACCACAGTCTGGAAAAATCTGGCCATCCGTTATCGGAAATAATTTACTGTCGGCCGCCTACTATCTAGTATAAGAGTGCTTAACCATCTGTGGCGCGGCTCGTATGGATTTCAGTCGGTAGATCCTCGGCTCATCGAGCAGGTGCGCGTGCCACAGCGTGAACTCGTGTTCGTGACCAAAGGAGCCATATCTGGAGTACGGATTTGCACGGGCAACGATTTGCAACGATGGCCGACGCAACCAGCACGCTTTTCCCGCCAATCGGCGAGGATGGTCCTTTCGGCAGGCAGACCAGCCCCAAGCCCAGTGTGGAGGACATCAGCCTCTCGCTGCAACGCTTCAACTGGCCGGACTATGTGGTGTTTGTGCTGATGCTGATCAGTTGTATGGTGATCGGTGTGTTCTTCGGCTACAAGGATCATCAGAAGCACAAACGGCAGAAACATGCCCGGCGCGGTTCGGAGGCGCTCGACTACCTGGTCGGTGGGAGGAAGATGAAAATTATCCCCGTGTCCGTGTCGCTGGTGGCGAGCTGGATCTCGGGGATCTCGCTGCTGGGGACATCGACTGAAATCTATGTGTATGGTGTGCAGTACTGCTACATCGTGTCGGCGGTGGTCCTGATGGGACTCATGATGAACTACATCTTTCTGCCAGTATTTCACGAACTTCAAATAACGTCTGCGTACGAGGTGCGTGCTGGAGAGCTTTGTGTGAGCGGCAGGTTGATTTTGAATCTTGTTTTTCTACAGTATCTTCAAATGAGGTTCGACAAGCGTATGCGGTTAGTGGGTTCGATACTATTTACTCTGGCCAGTGTAAGTACATTCAAGTCGTGGTGGAAGGTAGATCATACTGAATTCCGTGTGATTTTGTTCTCTAGATCTTATGGCTACCTATAGTGATCTACGTTCCAGCGCTTGCGTTTAATCAAGGTAAATTCGGATACCCTTACGAGGAAAAGATCGTTTTCACAGGCAAATCATTGTTGTGCTTTCAGTTTCTGGAGTCAACATTCACGTGATCACCCCCATCGTTTGCTTGGTTTGCATTTTCTACACTAGTTTGGTAAGATGGTCGGCCCCGAGAGGGACAACATCGTGCAGGTATTTAATGTTTGAAAATTTGATCCAAAGGGAGGCCTCAAAGCTGTCGTGTGGACGGATGTTATTCAAACAGCAATCATGGTCGGAGCGATGATCATAGTCATCATCAAGGGTACGGCCGATGTTGGAGGACTTAGTGTGGTGCTCGAGAGGAATTCAGCTGGCGGTAGATTCGAACCTCCTAAGTATGTTGATTGTTGTAGATTGGTCGGGTATTGCGTACTTAATAAGCGTTTGTGTTACTTCCAGCTTCAACCCGGACCCAACGGAACGCAACACATTCTGGACGCTGTTGATCGGCGGTACATTTTTCTGGACTTCCACCAACTCAATCAACCAGAACATGATGCAGCGATATTTGTCTCTGCCGTCGTTGAATTCCGCACGAAAAGCGCTGGTGCTGTTCCTCGTCGGTACGACGACCCTGCTGGCGATGTGTTGCTACAACGGGCTGCTCATCTTTGCCATGTACCACGACTGCGATCCTCTGTCCACGGGACTAGCGAAGGCGAAGGATCAGCTGGTGCCGCTGCTGGTGATGGAAGTGCTGGGCGAGTATCCCGGATTGGCCGGATTGTTTGTGGCAGGCATATTCAGTGCCGCCCTCAGCTCACTCTCTACCGCACTGAACTCGTTGTCCGCCATCGTGCTGGAAGATTTCTGTAAGCCGTTCGTTTCGAAACCACTGACGGAGACGCAAACGCGCTACATTATGCGCTTCACCGTGCTGGCGTTTGGTGCGCTGGCCGTGGTGATGGTGATCATCGTCGAAAAGATGGGCGCCGTGCTGCAGCTGTCGATGAGTTTGGGGCCGGTTACTCTGGGACCACTGTTTGGACTGTTTCTGATGGGTTTCTTCTTTCCAAGGATCAACGGAAGTGTAAGTGTATTATCCTTTGCCGAGTCGTTTTGGTGTTCGTATTGATTATTTCTGTGCTTTTTTCCACAGTGCGCCATTGTTGGCACGGCGGCGGGCCTAGCTCTGATGTCGTATATCGTGATCCGGTCTCAGATATCGATCGCGCTCAAAGAAATCGTGTTTGACGAAAAACCCGTCACCGTGGAAGGCTGTCAGTACGAGTTTACGCCGAAAAATGGAACATTGTTCGGGGAAGAGGCAATCTCGGGCGAAAAATCTTTACATCATGTGTCGTTTTTGTACTACACGATGATCGGCTCAGTCGTGCCCACGATCGTGGGCTATCTGTCGTCGTTCATTCTGCCGCGCTCCAAAACCGACGACATCGATCCGCTGCTGCTGGCACCGTTCCTGCGTCGGTTCTATCGTACGCCGGACAGTACGCCTAATCACATGACAGAGGTACTGCACGAGTTCGAAACCAAAGACATCCAGCTGTAGGATGGCTTGATGCATAACGTGTGACTGAGATCGTCCAGTGGAACCGAACTGGTCGCTATCACTGTACAGTAATTGTTCGAATTAGGGTACGACAACGAGATAGAACCGCTGTTAGCGTGATAGTGTGTTGATACAACTGATATGTAAACGCGTATACAAACAGATGGGTTCGTACGCTCGAGTAAGAAAATAAGAACAGTGCAATAAACGATCGCTTTAAGACTATTGGCCCCATGGTGCACGGGAGCTGTTGGCAACAAACGGTCACTATCTCATTTTACCGCCGAAAGCGTCTCCTTTATGACCCACTCCAAACCCGACTCAATAAATCACGATGTCCACGGCGACCCTGCTTGCGGTACGATCGTACGGCTTAAAGCTAATTTATTGTAGGGCAGAGTTTGTGGATGCACCATGTCTGACGTACACACGGAAGTAGAAGAAGGTTAATGTCCATTTTTTCGGCTGCCAGATTTTGGAACATTCTGGTCCCTTCGCACAATCGTCTGATGGCGCACGGACCTGATAGGTGCCCTTTGGGACACTCGTGCTCGGTTACTTAAAATAACTTCGAATATATGACCGTTTAGCTATCTTGACAAGCGCGTTCACCGACGACTGTATATTACTCTTATCAGTGTTGACGAAAGGATCCACAGACAACGTGGGATAAAGATAAACGCTGAAACCGGTCAAAATGGTACACTCGCCATGGCGTCATCAAAGTCGGTCAGTGTTTGAGTCAGTGTCTGGTTTGAGCGTGAACAGGGAACTCTTATGACAATGTCTAGTGATTGGTTGTTGAATGGCAGCAGCGGAGAAGACTATTCGACCGAGGATGGCGCGCAGTACGAAGAGAACGTTTCCGGACAGACCATCGATTCGATCAGTCGATCGCTGCAGCGTTTCGATTGGCCCGACTATGTCGTGTTTGTCGTGATGCTGCTGGTCTGTGTCCTGATCGGGATCTTCTTCGGCTACAGGGATCACCAGAAGCACAAGCACCGACGGAAACAGACCCGTCGGGAGTCAGAAGCGCTGGACTATCTAGTTGGGGGCAGAAAGATGCAGATTTTCCCCGTGTCCGTTTCGCTGGTGGCGAGCTGGATTTCCGGCATTTCGTTACTGGGAACATCCACCGAGATCTACGTGTATGGGACGCAGTACTGCTATATCGTGATTGCGGTGATACTGATGGGGTTCGTTATGCATCATGTGTTCTTGCCAGTTTTCCATGAGCTACAGATTACTTCCGCTTACGAGGTGGGTATTGTGGTTCGGAGAGACAGTTTCCTAGTGTTTGATGCTTAGTTCTTGGCTCAATAGTACCTCCAACGACGTTTTGATTATCGAATGCGGCTTTTCGGATCGATACTCTTTGTGGTGGCTTGCGTGAGTAGATTAATTCATGTTCATACTTCGGACACTGTTTTGTGTAGTAACTTTAATCCCCATCTGGTTTAAGCTTCTTTGGATGCCAATTGTGATTTACGTGCCAGCGTTGGCATTCAATCAAGGTATTTGCACATTTAAGCTTTTTTGCATGTTCTAGTCTGATTGAGTTCTCTTATGTTACAGTGACTGGATTGAGCATACACATCGTCACACCGATCGTTTGCATGATTTGCGTGTTCTACACCAGCATTGTAAGTAGCATTGCCGACAGCATACAGACGGAGGATCTAACCAGTACCCTAATGCACCTAGGGCGGGTTGAAGGCCGTGGTCTGGACGGATGTTATTCAGTCCGGCGTAACGCTGTTGGCTTTATTGGCAGTGCTGATCAAAGGCACGTATGACGTCGGTGGTCCCATGCAGGTTCTCGAACGTAACATTGCCGGTGGTCGGTTAGAGACACCAAACTTCGATCCCGATCCTACCCTACGTCACTCAATCTGGATCATCCTGATTGGAGCTCCGGTGTGGTTTTGTTACGGTGTATCTTGCAGCCAGGATATGATCCAACGATTTCTAGCGCTGCCGACGCTGCAAGATGCTCGTAAGGCTTTGAAGGGGTTCGTGATCGGTTGGATTTTGGTGAACCTCATATTCTTTTTGATCGGTATGCTGGTGTACGCTGCATACTTCCGCTGCGATCCTCTCACGACGCAGCTGGCCAGAGCAAAGGATCAACTGTTGCCGTTGTTCGTGATGGAAACGTTTGCGGCCTATCCGGGCATGACGGGAGTGTTTGTAGCCGGGATCTTCAGTGCAGCTCTCAGTTCGTTGTCGTCGGCGCTGAATGCACTGTCTGCCGTGACGCTGGAGGACTTTTTCAAACCCTTCTGTAAGAAGCCGTTGACAGAGAAGCAAATAAACTACATCATGCGAGGATCAGTTTTAGTGTACGGTGCGATGTCCGTGCTGCTATCTATACTGGTCGAGCACCTGGGCACGGTGATGCAGCTGACCGTGACGTTGAGCTCGGCCTCCGGGGCCCCATTGTTTGGCCTCTTCGTGATGGGTATCTTGATGCCTTGGGTTAATGGAACGGTAAGCATGAATGACGATGGATGTTTGAGTTTTGCCGTTTTAATGATGATGATGTCTTCTTTTCTAAGGGTGCTCTGTACGGTGGCGTGACAGGCCTTCTCGTGATGCTGTACATGTGCTATAAGGCGCAATATTCCATCGCTTCCGGCAGCAGAACGTTCGACACGAAACCTGTTTCAGTCGATGATTGTCCGTACGAACACACATACAACATGACCACGGGACGGCTGGAAGCAGACTCCGAGCTGGAGCAGGTGGAAAAATCAATCTATCACATGTCGTACATGTACTTCACGCTGTTCGGAACGAGTGTGACGTGCCTGACGGGGACGGTAATAAGTTTGCTCACGAAACTTGGTGGCGGCAGCGGTCGACAGCAACCGATTGATGCAAAGCTTCTAGCACCATGCATTCGAGGGATGCAACCGACTGGAATTCCACTCGAGTTCCGTGCCGTGCCGACTGACAGTAAACAAGTGGAAATCGGTGAT
>KZ069987.1:325977-367981 GCA_002091845.1 Anopheles cracens
GGGGGGGGGGGGGGGGGGGTGCAGAAGGACTCAAAACGCCTCTCCCCTGCCCGTGGGGGGTTGAGTTAATTAATCATCTGTCAGGGAGCGCATTTGGGTGATGCCGTTGGGCTCGGAGGCGAACAAAACCACAAGGAAATGGCAAGGCATGCGTGATCTGGTGCATACGATGATTGGTGGTTGCAATTTGGGGTGGAGAAACGAGAGAGAAAAAGAGAGGGAGAGAAAGAGAGAGAGAGATATACAGGGTGGTATGCAAGTCATGTTTTTTCATTCTTATTTCGTCTTTTTATGTCCCAATTCAAATCACACGTCAAGTACTTCTCACAAAGTTTTGAATATTATCTATTTTATAATATTATTTATTTTCTAATGAAGCCAGTGTAACTTTTATAAATGTTTCATATTCTTTTGCTTTGATTGTTAACCAGTTGGGTTTGATTTGAAGTTTTCTTTATTAATAATATGAACTGAACGGTTTTTCATAGAAATGTAATAAACTTAAACAAACAACAATCAAATATGCAAAAAAAAACATTTGAACCTTCATGTTTCTCCTTACTTTGCATAAACATTAAATCCATACGATCCCTCTGTGCCTGAAGAACCATATTGCCTCAGCTGTCAATGCCAAAGGATAAATGGGATGGAATATGCCCTATTTAAGTACAAAAAAGAAGTAACATTAAACATGACCAAACACTTCATACGGCGCACGCAAAACAAACAACCCTCATCCCAAGCCTTGGCTTCGCCCACCTCGCCAACGTTCGGCACGAACAGCGGCGCAGAAGAATAATGGGATGGATCATAAATTTGCGTGCCGAGCGATCGCCGTGCCACGGTCACGCGTCGCCGTCGTTTGTCCATATACGTTAATTTGCTGTCAAAATATATCATAAAAGGGATAAATTTCTGCCCAACTTAATTACCTCCCCCTCGGGCGAGCTGCATGGACGGGGATTTTTTTTTTGTTCTCTCCCTTTTCTTTCAACAAGCCCCATACTCAAGATGGATTGAATTGGACATTGGTTGGGGAAGAAATGTACGCCGCTAGGTGCTGAATTGAAGAAGAGACACTCCCGTAAATGGAACGCTAGACAGGCACAGGTAGGTTACGGCAGACCGCCAATAGAACACTGCGTTGGCACCGGCCCACTCGAGAAGCTTTCGAGAGGAAAAAAAACGAAAGTAAGTATTCGAATGCTCACAATGCTGCTCATAATGCTCCGCACGCTTTCCGACGGAATCCTGCCACGATTGCCACGGGCGTCACACGATGCCCCGTTCAATTGCAAAGCCGGCGGTGCGTTATGGTACGCTGATCAATCTGCCGAACTTTGTGCGGTCCGTTCGGGCGCGTGCGAGTACCATCTTCTTCCCTTAAATGGACCAGTGGAGCTGTGAGGCATTATTTATCGTCTCTTCAAATAATCACGGCGTCAGGCCGTGGAGTGTTTAATGCGATTTCGAGCATATCGAGCCGGCTCTGAGTGAATGAACAAAGAGAAAAAAAGCGCACGCTCACATTCAAACGATCGTTGAACTGTCCTGGCTGGGGAGTATATTTTGTACACGGTGGAATCGGTGGCCTGAAGGCTCATTATTCCAGTCTTCAAGAAAATCGCTTTGAAAGTGAGTTCAACTGTGACAAGCCGGCAGTAAGGTTTTTGTCAGCGTTCCATTTATTACGAATGCTAAATGTAATGAGCACTCGAAATCAATCACCTGCTCCATGCAGCAATAAAACAACGCCTCTAATCACCGGATAAACAGCACATACGAAGGTACTTAAGCATGGGGCCAAACGGTGGCAAATGAGTTTGACACGTAATCCTAGGGTTCGAAAGGCGTTCCGGTGTGAAGTTAATGTCTTAGAAGCGAATAATGGCTTCATTATGGGTGATTTCTTCACCATAGCGAAAGTTCATTCATCTTTAAAGTGATTTTAAAAACAAAAACATAATAAATGTATAAGATAATCTCAGGAAAGGATTGAAGTGTTCAAACCACATGTGTTGGACACCATGGACCTACATGGAAAAAACTGTTTGTATAAACTGTAGTATATTGGAAAAGATATATTCCTGACAAAGAGTACAACCTATCTAACGGATGATATCTGGATATATCACGGATGGTATCTGTAGAAACCCTATGTTAAGGATCTCACGTCTAGTTTATTAGTTTCTCGTGATGATCTGCTTGAATCTTTTAACGGACTTGAAGTTTACTACTCTGGTCCCCCGGACGTAAAAGTATGAAATATTCCAAACTTTTTCCATAATCAAATTGTTTCTCCATTGTTTCTCGTCTTAACATATGGGGCCAAAACCATGCAATATGGGATATAAGGAAACAAATGTTTGCACTAAGTTTCTTTGTCAGTTCCTTGGAGAGAATTCAAAACATGATATTACTATTTCGCTGCGCATTGCGCGACACCAGGCAAGTGGGAATGGCGGATTCTTGTTGCTGTTGAGCCATAAATCATAAACCATGTCACACCGATGAGCGCTCGGGCAAGAGCCAAAAAAGTTGGAACAAATCCAACGAGCAAACAGCAATTGCGCTTCCATTACACACTCACTTCCAAGTCGCACCGACGGGCGCATCGCACGGTGTGTGTGCGTATGACCATAAACCGGCGTTAAGACCAAATCAAAGCATCACGGTGGAGCGCTTGCTCTATCTTTCGCTTGGAGCAAGAACGCACTACAAGCGCTCGGTCGGGCTCCAACCGTCCGTGCGGGAACGGAACTAGTTTCGCTTTTATTGTGATTCGGCAAACCCGACCACTGCACTGGACGGGTGACGGACAGAAGTTAAAATATAAAAAAAAAACAACTCTGCACAAAACCGGCGCTGATGCTATCCCATAAACAAACGGCGGATGAAGCGAGGCGGGCAAGCAGCTCATTATGAGATTTACTAGCCGGGTTCGAGCGCGCGCTAGCTCGCGTCCATCCCTGGCGCGCTGGCCTTTTTTGGGCGATGTCCAGCCATCGGCACCCGGTTCTGGATGGCCACGGGCACGGGCATCCCTGAAATGGATACGAACGCGGCTTACGTGTGTGTGCGTATGACCATAAACCGGCGTTAAGACCAAATCAAAGCATCACGGTGGAGCGCTTGCTCTATCTTTCGCTTGGAGCAAGAACGCACTACAAGCGCTCGGTCGGGCTCCAACCGTCCGTGCGGGAACGGAACTAGTTTCGCTTTTATTGTGATTCGGCAAACTCGACCGCTGCACTGGACGGGTGACGGACAGAAGTTAAAATATAAAAAAAACAACTCTGCACAAAACCGGCGCTGATGCTATCCCATAAACAAACGGCGGATGAAGCGAGGCGGGCAAGCAGCTCATTATGAGATTTACTAGCCGGGTTCGAGCGCGCGCTAGCTCGCGTCCATCCCTGGCGCGCTGGCCTTTTTTGGGCGATGTCCAGCCATCGGCACCCGGTTCTGGATGGCCACGGGCACGGGCATCCCTGAAATGGATACGAACGCGGCTTACTGTAGCGAGCGAGATGGTGGCAGTGCGCCGATAGTTAGGGCGATTTCGCACGTACGTCCGCACGTCGCAAGTGAGTGCGTCGTGGGCATCTAAATCTTAATCTCATCATCAACAAGTGTGTGCGACACACGCTGCCACCGGGACCCTTTGCCTGTGGTCCGTGGTGGCCATTCTAACGTCGGAACGTGAGAGATCCGCGCGGTTCTGCTTTTTTTCACCCCCCCCCCCCCCCCCCCCCCCCCCCCACCCCCCCCCCCCCCCGCGTGATTTCGGGCTCGGTCTCTCACGATTATGGTTAATGCTTTCGGGATTTGCTTTCCATACCACGCGCTAGGTGCTGAGTGAACGTTGGAGGTAAATTATGACGTTATTATGATGAGGTAAAGAGAAATAAAGCGTGCGTGTGATTTCTTAGTACGGAATTGTTTGGAAACTTTACGTAACTAAGCGTTCAATCTGTGAAATAAAAAAAAAGTTGTGCAATAATATTTATGGTGGATTATTATGATAAGGGAAAATTCGAGTGTAAGGCATCAGATTATCAATTTGAACATACATACATATAAGCATTCCTTTCATATTATTTTGTTATAAATGTATCCGGCATCTTGAGCTTGATTTCTACAATTTCAGTTTAAATTTATTAAATTCATGGATTTATTGAATCTAATAAATTATTTATTGATTTTATAGAATTAGATAGTATACTTAAGAGTCGAAAACTATGATGACGAAATAGCCGCATGCGTGTTCTAGTGCATGAAAATGAACTGGAACCTAGCTCGTATCTAGATTTGAACCCCGGTTTCCTGCGTGTGTAGCTTCCGACGTTCTCATTGCGCTAGGATGCTCACTCAAGATGCTGGTGTTAAAACGTCATGTGGTTTAACTAAAAAACCCTTCCAGCTTTACATTCCCTCTTACTGCAGCGTTCATTAACTGAATCGTTCATATTTTCTGCCCCAAGCGTATGGTAAGCTTCTGTAAACAAATGTTCGGCTCCCACCGCACATTAATCTCGCTCGAAAAGGAGAACGTTTTTCCAACCTGCACACACAGTCACATGGAGAAACCAATGACCTCTCGATTTTCCGGCCTGTGTGTGAAAATCGTGCAAAAAATTCCACCCCAACTGACGGTGTGAGCTGTGGAGGTGATGGAAATCGTCGGTTGGTAAGTAAGCCGTAAGCGCACAAACATTCTCCTCCGGGTCACCCCTCGCGGACCCCAATCCCGGTTCACCCCTTCGGGAGAGGAAGTGAGTAAGTGACGCGAGCGCGAGAGACCAGCCAGCATCATCGTCATCATCGTCGTCTCGTGAGCGGGATCGCAGAGCATAAAAACACACACACAGCCACACACAGACACACAGCAAAGGGAAAAAAGGGAATCGGGCCCCCCAAACATCAGCAGTCGCGTGGTATCGGAGAACGAAGACGCTTTCGCGACGCTCACTGACGTTTGTGCGTTCGTACCGGGCAAATCGTGTCCGGCGCGCTTTTCGCGTGTTTTTTCTTCGGCGAGCGAACATTTTCGGTACGTACGTGCGCGCGAGTGTGATTTGTTCTCGACCAGCTGTTTGTGTCAGTCTTCCAAATAAGACCAACAAAACGGGGGGGACGGGGGAAAAAAACCGTGAAAAACAGGGCGAGAGAGTGTGTGTGGTTTTATAATTTATCGGTTTCATTTTCGTCACTCGACGGGCAGTGGGAACCGCGTGTGTTACAGGTGTGTTACCGACGGGCGTTTACAGGTGTCCGGTGGGGATTCGTCCTGCTACGTGACCAACCGCAAATGCCGAAGATTGCGTAAAACGCTTCAACGATGCTAATTCTTAGCAAGTTTGCAAATCCATCCACCGCCGGGAGTGACACGACGACGCGCGTGAAGTAATCTACGAGCGTCTGCAGTTCTTGCCGATGCCACCGAGGTTCCGAGCTTTCCGGGGGATGAAACGATTCCTAACCCGTCTCTGTGCGAGCTTCGTGCCGTAAGGACGATGGTGAACCGGTACGCTCATCAGCGTGCAAATTAGCGAGCGACTTACGGGCCCATAATTTACCAGAAGTGAGAAGGGTGCGCGTGTCGGTGGAACTTCCTGCGGAAGTGATCGTTGACGGTGATACATTGTGTGAATGTGACGAGTGCTTAACAGCCGCTTCCGGTAGCGGAGCTGGTGCGTGATTTAGCAGCGGTGATTTTTCGTCCCGAAACGAAGCGCGAAAGTTTGTCGCCGAGGTGTCGAGATTAATGTTGTCGAGTGTACGAAACACGCGTGAAGTGATAGCGTAGGAATCATACTATATCTATTCGGCGTGCCACAGCGGGTTCGTGACGTTGAAGAGGTAAATGCTGCCGTTTCTAATTACAAACAATTTAATGCTCGACCTGCAGCACATCGTTCGCGTAATTGAATGCCCGCACGCTCGAAGGCGCCACGTGTCATCGAGACGCGACCGCTTTGTTCGGCAAACTCCTCCCAAAAATTAAACACTAAACGATCTGACTTTACGACCTTTTATTGTGGTGCATTTTACTGCCGACCTGCTCCTCCGAGGCACCGGTAATTGGGGTTTCATGTGCAGCATAACTGAAACAGTTAGCGGGCTTGGTGCACCCGTTGTTCGTGTCGTTTGTGGGACGTGCGGTTGCAGCATTTGCCCCCTCTACGGGAACGACCAGTTCCCGCGCGCAAAGATTTAATTCCCATAAATCTGTTTTAAATGCAGCTGTAGGTTACGATCTTGACAGATCCGTGCAGTTACTAGTTGCCGCCACCACCGAAACACAATAGACGAAGAGCGATGGAGAGAAGGAGAGACGCGGCCGTGCCAGCGTGGGGAGGTTTCGGTCGCCATTGTAATTGGCGTGGGTCATGAATTGTGTGCCCGGAATGTTGCTGGCGGAATCGGAATGCTTGGGATGCAATGATTTTTTTTTCTGTTTGTTCTGCACTCTGTAACGTCACTGTCTCTGTTTTTAGGTTCCCATTCGTCTTCTTTCCATGCTGCGGCGTCTTTTGGCGGCGAGTACGGCAGCCTGCGGTTTCGTACTTCATTAATAATGCAGCGCTAAGCTGTTGAGCTGACGATGGTTGGCAGGATTGTTGCACATTAGTTGCAGTGGTGCAGAAAGTTTGGTTTACTGTGGTGGAGCGAATTGCATACACTGTGTTGATTTAAATAATACATCATACAGTGGTTGAGTGGCAAGTGGTCCACTTCGATGCTTTATGTTCTCCAACTGAACTGAATAAATCTCCAAACAAGTTTCGATGAACATCTCTACGGTTTATGTGTTTGAAATGTGTTAGTATTTTTTTCATAAAAAAACACAATTGAAAACCTACTGAAGCTGCGTTATGATTGTATTTTTTTAGACATTTTATTTTTTTTGTGTTCTACTGGTTAGCGAAGAATAAAGTAATTAAACACATCGATTCCATGTGTTTTCAAGCAAACTTATAGAATTGAGTCCATTAAGATTCATTTCTCATTTACAAACTTTTTTTGTTCGAAATTCGGAATCACACTTGTTGGACACTGAATATCGTTCTGAAACTTGATATCGAAAAGTCTTTTTCATCTTCATTCGTTTGTGCCCCTACCATAAATTGAATTTCTTTACCGCCGCAGTTAAGCCAGGGTTTTAAACACTAAACGGTTGAAATGTATATTTTCCCCATTTTAAATACCCACTTAGACACCCCGCCACTACGCTCATCGGATTTATTGTCATATTTATTTTATTTAAAACTCTATCACTGCCGCTTTCACACCTGCCAGCCACTAACCGCTCACCTCCGGGGGTAGCTCTGAGACGCATGAGCCATTTTATCATCGTTCGGCATCCTCTCCGGGTTTTTATGGAGTGTCGGTCCGGTGGTGTGCATGAAAAATTTGCATCCAGTGCCTCGCAAAGTGGCCCGAAAAAAATGAGGCAACAAAAATCGCTCCCGCTGCACAAAACGAGCCACCGGAGCCGCGGTGCGCGATCCGGCCGTTCGTGGCGCTCGGCAACTCGCGTTCCCCGCTCGCAAATGAAGCAATGCAGAAAGGCACCTAGCCGCGAATGTCAGCGTAACAAACACTTCAATAAAGCGACATATTTTATCCGTTTTTGAAGATTAATTTTATGCAATAACCGCTGCGAACGGGGCGCGATTTGGCAGCGCGCCACGGGACGGAAACCGAAAACGCTTTCGGTTCGGCTCGGTTACCATAAAAAGACACACATTTGCAACAACGACAAAAAAAAACCGGACTGCAACGGTTGCGGGAGGTGGCATCGATGCCACGATGCATCAACTCCTCCGTGCGCAAGGGGGTTTGTTTGGATATTTATTGACCGCCGGGGGTTTTTGTGTTGCTTTTCTTTCCCTTTTTCCACTTCGCACTTGCTTTCGGGCAGGATTTTAACGATGACACTGTAACGATAAGGGGTGATGCTTTTACGATACGCCCCGGTACACCTGTATGCGAAGGTCGTAAAGCGCCGTACATGCACATGCGACGGATGACACTGGTGCGGTCGGCGAAGCGGTGATTTCTTGGTGACATGCTTGCGCCGCCTCGCTCGACACCGGACCCGCCCGATACGGTGTGGGTTGACATTAATCGTGGATTGATTGTGGGATTGTGCTATGGAGGGGCGAGTTTCACACGAAACATTGATTTTTGAAACACTTTGCAAAGCTATCAGAATTCAATTTGTCTGCCTTCAATTTTAGGCGAGACTGAGGTGAACGTTCCTAGCCAGCAGCAAGCGCTTTTTGGGAAAATCATATTTGATTTCCTGAGAACGCATCGCAAGAATTGGTATAAAAATCGATATCAGTATCCGATATTTTTCACAATAATCGAAGCAGTACTACTGTTTCACACCAATTTATTTCAATTTCTGTTTGGCTTGTTTGAAACTTGTTTGAAAGAAGAACGTTGGTACGTTTCTTAGAAGCTTTATAGAATTGTATTTTAAATTTCAACTGAACATGTTGTATAGCTAATAAATAAAGTGGAACACCTTCAATTCCATATACTGATCAATAACTTAAGAAAACAGCAAAAACTCGCATCAGGTTAAGCGTTCCAGCAACAACTCGCCGCACTCAATGTCAGTGTAATTACGCGATCCTCTCGATCCCGCCTCCTTCTGGGTCGTGGCGAAATAAAACAGCCTCCACCGTAAACAATGTATCGCCAAACACACTGATTCAGCGGTGGAATAATTGAATCCGGAACGGTGGAATCTGCCCTGCCAATGATAGAATCGGCCACCGTAATGATACGTTGTATCGATGCGGGCACCACTCTTGGCAGTCGATAATTGCAGCCCCGTATTTCAGCTACAGAAGCGAGAGAGATGGAGGCACGCACGCAGGGAGCTGTGTGTATGTTTTTTAATAAGTTTTAATTTGCCCGTTTATTAAATTATAATGATTTGCTGCAGTCGCAAGCGTAATAGTGAAAGCGCTCGGGGCACTGCCGTGCTTCACATATGTAGAGTTTGGGATGGACGCAAAAGAGGGGCAAATGCAAACGTACAGAAGAAGAAATAACACAGCGACACCCAAACGGTGCGCTCTAAGATGGATCCCAGTCGATACCGGGTGGGCAAGACGTGCCATAGACAAGTCCGTGTCAGCGGTGAGGACAAAAATGTTGCGTTGAAGTGCAGTTCTGCCTGCGGAGGACGTGGGATAGATAATGGACTTATAATAAAGCCTTAAAGGCCTGGCCTGTCCGACGATTCCCCATCAAGTGGCCTTTCACACCGGCTGTAAGGATGGCTTTCCACTATGGCTTTGCTACTAACGTTGTGCGAACTTCGCACCACAAAGCATCCAGCAACCATGTCGGCTCGCCACTAGCGCTTGGAGCTTTGGAACCATAATAATCCTTGCGGGTTTCCTTGCGGACATCCTTTTGTGTTTGCTGTTTTGGTGGGGGCGTATGTGGGTGAAATACGAACTAATTGGAAGGTCTCGCCGGTTTCGGCTTCTCGACTTCTCGAAGTGCCTCGACCTCCAGACTGCAGACCAATTGATCAGTCTGGAGGCAGTGTTTCCATGTTCGGGTCTCCCGCTTTTGGGGAGGTGATTAATGACTTTCAACACACCGATTCGTACGGTTTGGACACGGTTGCTCCCTGTGGGTCGACTTCTTCGGAGGTCGCGCTAAGTAAATGGACCCCATTTCTCTCCCGGGCGATTGTACACGCAACACACGATAAGCCGATAAGACTCGTTCGAGTTATGATAATTAGGCAAGTCAAAGTCGAACGGATCAATTAATTTTCCACCCGTGCCTTGTTCGCGTGCACCACCGGGAGATAAGGCGATTGGTGCACACAAGTCGTATGGTGTGCGCTCTCCAAACATTCCACACCTTATCCCTGGCGTAACAACAACAACGAAAAAACACCCGGTAGCACATTTATTATTTAAATCACCTACAAAACGGGTGTCGGTGCGTGTCGGCCGCGGCTAAGTAATTGCTAATGTTACTAATCGGACACCGCTTCATCTGTCACGCTGGTCCAATTTTGCATCGGAGCTACACTCCACCCGAGGAGCACCCTAGCGTTGACCATAATTCATCTCGATTCGTCGCTGGGAATCCACTTCGGTGCCCGCCTTTGGCCGAACCCGTGGTCGGGATGAATTATTTATACACCAAATCGAAGAAGAACTTGCCGTATTTATAGACCGCCCGCTCTTGCAGTGCGTACACTGCAGGCGAACTCCATTTCGCATGACCGATGACAGAGCATTAGGCAGGATTTGGATGTTGTTTGCTCTTTTTATTTCATGCCAGCTAAAATAGACTCCAATGTGCAGGGTGCGTGGCACGCTGAAGTGTGTTTTCCTAACTGGAAGTTATATTGGCAGTAGATGTCTTGTGGAACGAAGGAAATCGAAACGGAATGTTGCTTTCTGTCTTATTCATCATAATACAAGGTATTTTTGCCCCATAAAAATATTTTCTAAATATTCTAATCTCTTGAGAGATAGAACACAAGAAAAATGCTCATAACGATGTTGAAATGAACTAAAGCTGTCTTTTCGTGGCCAATGTCAGATATGAAGCACCATTCTGCAAACAGATTCTAAATCGGTAAACAATCGTTGTGGAAATAAATTTTGATTACCAAACAATCCGTTTAATAACGCCCAGATGCCAATATGCTCCCTTTGAACGCCGTATCAACAAACAATTAAGCAGCAGAGAGCATCGTTCTGCTGGAGCACGGTGAGGTCACCGTAAAGCTGCCCATTTCCGGACCCCAAAACCTCTCCGCTTCGAAATCTCGGCCCTACATTCCTACCGGCTTCGGCTTCGGAGCCAAATAAACCGTAAAAATGTTTCGGTTCGACGATACAACGAGACACGACGTCGGCGGGAAGTTTTATTAGCATAACAGTCGTAATAATAATCGCTTCGCCAATATCGGTTCGCCATCCATCATGGCTATGGCCGCTGGGCCTGGATTGCCCGCTCTGGCACTGACTTTCTTTCCGTTGTGAAATTTTGGAGAAAAGTAGCGCTCAAGTGTTTCCCATCCTACCAGACGCCTGACCCTTGACATCATCCGGAACCGGGAGTGGCCGAGGCTTCGGTGCGAAGTGGTTTTATGGCGTACGACCCCCGTTCGGGTGTGTTTAAGTTTTACAACCAGCGCGAGTTTGGTGTTGCCACTTTTTATACCTTCGTTAAAACGGCGCAACGCGAACAGACGACGAACGCGGGATAAACAGAAGGCGTGAAAACTGCCCGTCCGAAAAATCGCGCGCAAAAAAGCGAATCAAGCTCGCTCCACTTCCTGTGGAGCGCGAGCGGGCTTTGCCACCGGTTTTCGAATATTTTCCCGCGCCTAGCAGCAAGCTTCGGCGTGAAAATTAACATTCATGAAATGGATTATTTATGGAAGCGCTTCACTTCCTTTGGCCTTCCATCAGCTCGGTATGATAAAAGCGCCTTCGAGTACATCAGAAAAAGAACGAAAAACACACACACACACAAACAATCCGGAAAGAGGTCTCATAAAGCTGGAATGCTAAGCAAAGTGACCGAGAGTAAGAGAAACATAATAAAAGCGGACATAGAACATCATCTGACCGCGAGTGGCACTGTGTGGTCAGCCGATTTTTTCCACGATTTCTCACCCAGTTGTCGATAGCTTCTAGATAGACTCAGTTTCTCAGAGCTGTCCGCTTTTTGCCTTTGGAAGATAAGCTTGATGTTTTTAGTGGAAACGGGACGCACGCAATGCTCTCCAAGAACCGTGAGCATTGCAGATCATTTTTGCCGGAGTTTTGTGAAATATAGCGCAACGAGACCCAGGAAACTATCATCAAAAGCAAAATTAAACTCCCACGCCGTAGGTCGGTTCTCGGTACGAAATATACGGACGACTAGCTCGATTCTTCGTATTAATATGGGCTGGGTGATGAAAGGAACAAAAATATAAGAGTTTTCATAATCTTGAACATGTTTTTTTGGAATTATTTATAAGCGGATGTCGCTTTTGTTATTGTTTGTTCTGTTTATTCATCTATTTCTGGAAAGGATGGTTTAGTAGCCTATTTTTCCTGTCTTTGAGGTCGTCCCTTCGTGTTTGTCATTTGTTTTCGCTTGTAGTATGAGCAGTCAACACGATAAATGATACTATTTTTGGTCTACCTTGTTAATGAAAACCTACTCCATAAGCTGCACACCGCACAACCTTATAACATGCATCGAGAACAGCAAACAGAACATTTCTTTCCTCTATTTGGGTTAGAGCAATAACGGACGATTGAAGCAATTGAATTAACGTCCAGATGGAGAAGCAAGCGCTTGTTTATACGCTTCTTCCGCAGCAGAGTCGTAAGCAACTCGGTTGAATTGTAATGCGAGCAATCACAATTGGTTCGCGTTGGAATTGAACAGGGCAGAGTCGTGGCCGGGCAGCCTTGCAAGCAGATGGCTGCCATGGATGCAAGGCTACGATCTAACGCTTGTGCAAAAGAGCTTGCATCGATTTTCGATTTGTCGCGTAATTTGATACGATTTTTTGTTGTTCCCGCTTGAAGTAGGTGAAGCAGCAGCACGAGCCAAGCAAGTAATTATCAACTCCAGGGCGACCTCGTTCGGTTAATGATTAGCTCGAGTGCCGTCACGGTGGACGGGCAGCGTGAAGGACTCTCTCCCTGCGCGAAACCGGGAGCGAGCGGGCTTGATGCACAAAAAGCTCTTCTCAAGCACGGGTAAGCGGGTCAAAACTGTCAACCGGCACTCCCGCCGGGCGCCGGCAACTTCCTGGTCCATAATGTCATCCACTTCTTCCGCTTCGATTGAGCGCGACACAAAGTTGGCAAAGTGACGTTTTCTTTCGCTTCTCATCCGAAATCGGGCACCGGCACCGGGGTAGGTGACAAAAAATGGAATCCTTTCACCGAAGATTGATGGTTCGGAAAGCATCCACCGGATCGAGGTTAACAGAGCACAGGAAGAGGGGATTAAACAACCCAACAAACAAACGTGACAGCAAACAAAAAAGGAACCCGAAAGGTGTCCTTTACGCTCTGTCCAACGGTCTGCTGCTTCGGGTGACAAATTTATGAGATATGATTACTCCGGGAAAGGTACGGCAAGTTGTAGAACGGTGTGGATGAAAGTTAAGATCCGTCTGCCTACTCCTAATTTTGTTTTTGTGTGCTTGTACTGCTGCGAGAACCTAGCTGAGATTAACTGACTGCAGCCCGTAATGACTGGTATATTTAATAATAGAATCGAATCTTCCACTCACTTCACGGTTGGTTGAGCATGAATCGGGCTTTGACCGAGTGGTTTCCTGGAGATGTCCTTATATAACTTATATAACTCAAAAGACGGCTTCTTGCAAGCTTGCAGTTCATTTTTATTATTGTGAGCTATATTAGTAAATTATAAATAACTTTCAAAGCATGCTATCCACAACGTGAACGAGCTGACAAGACGTGGGTTAACAGTGCAGAGGCTGACATAAATTTCTTAGAAGTACCTTCTGCACCGAGTACTTGCTACATTTGCCATCCAACATTGTTATTATGATTGTTCAAATGTCAGCTTTTGACCACGGTTTCTTTATTCTTGTTTGTTTGCCAGATCGAATACTTAAAACTGCGGAATGATATACGATTTTGTAAGATTGATCTTACAATTTTACAAATAAACATTTGAAGAACATGCGTGAAATGTCTTAAAGATTGGTTGTGCACGCTTAAATCATGAACTTTACAGAGAGATATTCAAAACACTCTTAAAGGATGGTTGAAAAGTGTATGATCATTAGGTGTATTAGACGTATTAGATGTATGTAGACTTTGGGTCAACTGTCAAAACGAGTAAGAGCTATGAAGTTATTTTTTGGGGTAGCTGTATGGTCATATCTCAAAACCATGATTGGTAAAATTGGATAATTGGATCGTAGTCAAAGTGTATTGTAAACAAACCAGTTAGCTTGCGGTTGGAAAGCGGTTGGAATATCCTGACAAAAGCATTGAAGGCCGAAAGGTTGACTGTGTTATCATTGTGTTCCTCCCACATTCTTGGAAATTATACTTCAAACCGAATTTCCACTATGCTCAATGCGGCTGCGAATGTGCCGTAAGCGACCCACATTCCAGTGCTCCGGACCGGACCAAATTGAATCGCAACGTCCTTCAATCAACTGTCACCTGTACGAGCGGTTGCCTTTTTCACTCCTTTTTTTTCGGCAAATTTTCCTTACTTCTCTTTCCGAGAAGCCACATAACCGGCACAGGCGTGCAGATGGATTCAAGTTCAGCGAATATATAAAGTGCGGCTGGTTATGACACGGTCCCGTGGAGTACGGCAACGCACGGGGTCACGTTACCGATTGGTTTTGCGATTTAAATGCGGCATTTTTTGTCGTCACCGTTGTTGGCATGCCAGCTCCCCAAGTCTTCCCATGCTTAATTTCGCCCCCTTTTTGCGGGATCATTTGGTCATGTCATTTAATTAAGAATTTCACTATTCCTCGTACACTGCGGGCTGCTATCGGGGAGGGTGGACTGATGTGGATCGGACGCGAGAAAGTCCATCGAATTTCATTACGGCGCTTTCGTCCCGCACACGACTTCACTAATCGTAGGGACGGGGAGGAAGGATATCGGTAATTGGGTAGAAATATTGCCCGGCCCGTGCTTAATCAGGCACCGGAGAGGTTAACGCAATTTCGCCCGGCTATAATGCTGTCTGAGTGGTAATACGAGCGGGACACTGATAAGGACAATTTTCTCCAAAAAAAACGAAAAGAAGTCTAACCGTACGAAAGCGAAGATCGGAGCAAAACGCTTCTTAATTAATGTTTGCACCTTCACGGAGACGTCACGAGGGTGAGCGCTTTCTTATCGGCGATGAATGATAGCGAGCCGATAGCATCGTTTGGGTTGATTTCTTGATTATTAATGTGCCGTACACGTGCGTGGTCGAACGAAATGTGAAAGTTTGATCGTGGCACGAAGCATTTAATTCGTTCCGTACAAGCAAGAACGATTCGACGTAAACGGAGTTTACGTATTAAAGAAATGTTACCAGCTCACCGGATATTAAAATGACCAAATTTAGACTCACCTTCTTCCGCCGCGCCGTGATGGTCTGCCGGCCCAGGGTCTGAGTCACAGTGCGGATGCAGCACGGCAGGCATGCATGTCGACGACCGCGTTGCTTGTTTCGGGGCAGGTATGTGCACCGGCACGATCGACATGACACACATGTTCCATTAAACTCGCCACCAGCGTCGGCTTCGTAAAAGGTTTCCTTGACGAACCCGGCCAGCGAGCAGCCTTGCTGACAAGCTGCGGTTTGCTTGCCGCGGGTGAGTTTTCGAGGCCGAGGGAACAAAGCGAAATGCGCCATAAGCGCAGCGCAGCGAATGTAGATCAAAGATCGTTTGCTCATTTTACGATTTCGCCACGAATTCTCCCGAAAACCAAGCGCGAACAACAGAACATGCAAAAACAAAATTCCTGCTCGACAACGAAATGAAATCCGATAATCTTCGCACGTTTCGCACCTGACAGTTGTGGAGTGGTTATGGTACGCGCGGTGCAAATTGCGGATTCATACTGAAGAATGACACAGAAAAGAGCAAGTTATTTGTCGGACTGTGATGAGTCTTGCGTGCGATTATCTTTCTTCGTATCGTCGAGGGAAAACGAATTTTCAATTCTGCACAGCAGGAACAGAGAAATTCAATATATTTAAACCTTACTTGCCGACCATTCTTGCGGATGATTATACGTCATCTACTCATCTTAGTCTGGGTCTACAACAACTTTTGGGTTTGACTCGGTTGTCTGGCAACAATCCATTGACATGACCAGCACACCGTATCTTGGCGAATGTAATGCGCAATAATAAGGTCATCGACTCCTTCATTGTACTTCCACGCAGACTTCGTCCAAGCGGCCTTCGTCAAATTTCGATAGAGTCCAAGTTTTTGAAACTGTTTACTAAGAGCAATAATTTGAAGACAATTTTTTAAATAATGTCAGTTACAGCTCAAGTTAACTCTGAAGAGAAGATAGTAGTAAAACACTAATATTGTAGAAAAACTAAGCTCAGTGATTAGTTATCGTGCAAGCCAATTAATTATCCAAATTACACCAAAGCATGGGTTTCGTCAGCCCAAAAAGCGGACATAGAACATCATCTGACCGCGAGTGGCACTGTGTGGTCAGCCGATTTTTTCCACGATTTCTCACCCAGTTGTCGATAGCTTCTAGATAGACCCAGTTTCTCAGAGTTGCCCGCTTTTTGCCTTTGGAAGATAAGCTTGATGTTTTTAGTGGAAACGGGACGCACGCAATGCTCTCCAAGAACCGTGAGCATTGCAGATCATTTTTGCCGGAGTTTTGTGAAATAAAGCGCAACGAGACCCAGGAAACTATCATCAAAAGCAAAATTAAACTCCCACGCCGTAGGTCGGTTCTCGGTACGAAATATAAGGACGACTAGCTCGCTTCTTCGTATTAATATGGGCTGGGTGATGAAAGGAACAAAAATATAAGAGTTTTCATAATCTTGAACATGTTTTTTTGGAATTATTTATAAGCGGATGTCGCTTTTGTTATTGTTTGTTCTGTTTATTCATCTATTTCTGGAAAGGATGGTTTAGTAGCCTATTTTTCCTGTCTTTGAGGTCGTCCCTTCGTGTTTGTCATTTGTTTTCGCTTGTAGTATGAGCAGTCAACACGATAAATGATACTATTTTTGGTCTACCTTGTTAATGAAAACCTACTCCATAAGCTGCACACCGCACAACCTTATAACATGCATCGAGAACAGCAAACAGAACATTTCTTTCCTCTATTTGGGTTAGAGCAATAACGGACGATTGAAGCAATTGAATTAACGTCCAGATGGAGAAGCAAGCGCTTGTTTATACGCTTCTTCCGCAGCAGAGTCGTAAGCAACTCGGTTGAATTGTAATGCGAGCAATCACAATTGGTTCGCGTTGGAATTGAACAGGGCAGAGTCGTGGCCGGGCAGCCTTGCAAGCAGATGGCTGCCATGGATGCAAGGCTACGATCTAACGCTTGTGCAAAAGAGCTTGCATCGATTTTCGATTTGTCGCGTAATTTGATACGATTTTTTGTTGTTCCCGCTTGAAGTAGGTGAAGCAGCAGCACGAGCCAAGCAAGTAATTATCAACTCCAGGGCGACCTCGTTCGGTTAATGATTGGCTCGAGTGCCGTCACGGTGGACTGGCAGCGTGAAGGACTCTCTCCCTGCGCGAAACCGGGAGCGAGCGGGCTTGATGCACAAAAAGCTCTTCTCAAGCACGGGTAAGCGGGTCAAAACTGTCAACCGGCACTCCCGCCGGGCGCCGGCAACTTCCTGGTCCATAATGTCATCCACTTCTTCCGCTTCGATTGAGCGCGACACAAAGTTGGCAAAGTGACGTTTTCTTTCGCTTCTCATCCGAAATCGGGCACCGGCACCGGGGATAGGTGACAAAAAATGGAATCCTTTCACCGAAGATTGATGGTTCGGAAAGCATCCACCGGGTCGAGGTTAACAGAGCAGAGGAAAGGGTATTAAACAACCCAACAAACAAACGTGACAGCAAACAAAAAAGGAACCCGAAAGGTGTCCTTTACGCTCTGTCCAACGGTCTGCTGCTTCGGGTGACAAATTTATGAGATATGATTACTCCGGGAAAGGTACGGCAAGTTGTAGAACGGTGTGGATGAAAGTTAAGATCCGTCTGCCTACTCCTAATTTTGTTTTTGTGTGCTTGTACTGCTGCGAGAACCTAGCTGAGATTAACTGACTGCAGCCCGTAATGACTGGTATATTTAATAATAGAATCGAATCTTCCACTCACTTCACGTTTGGTTGAGCATGAATCGGGCTTTGACCGAGTGGTTTCCTGGAGATGTCCTTATATAACTTATATAACTCAAAAGACGGCTTCTTGCAAGCTTGCAGTTCATTTTTATTATTGTGAGCTATATTAGTAAATTATAAATAACTTTCAAAGCATGCTATCCACAACGTGAACGAGCTGACAAGACGTGGGTTAACAGTGCAGAGGCTGACATAAATTTCTTAGAAGTACCTTCTGCACCGAGTACTTGCTACATTTGCCATCCAACATTGTTATTATGATTGTTCAAATGTCAGCTTTTGACCACGGTTTCTTTATTCTTGTTTGTTTGCCAGATCGAATACTTAAAACTGCGGAATGATATACGATTTTGTAAGATTGATCTTACAATTTTACAAATAAACATTTGAAGAACATGCGTGAAATGTCTTAAAGATTGGTTGTGCACGCTTAAATCATGAACTTTACAGAGAGATATTCAAAACACTCTTAAAGGATGGTTGAAAAGTGTATGATCATTAGGTGTATTAGACGTATTAGATGTATGTAGACTTTGGGTCAACTGTCAAAACGAGTAAGAGCTATGAAGTTATTTTTTGGGGTAGCTGTATGGTCATATCTCAAAACCATGATTGGTAAAATTGGATAATTGGATCGTAGTCAAAGTGTATTGTAAACAAACCAGTTAGCTTGCGGTTGGAAAGCGGTTGGAATATCCTGACAAAAGCATTGAAGGCCGAAAGGTTGACTGTGTTATCATTGTGTTCCTCCCACATTCTTGGAAATTATACTTCAAACCGAATTTCCACTATGCTCAATGCGGCTGCGAATGTGCCGTAAGCGACCCACATTCCAGTGCTCCGGACCGGACCAAATTGAATCGCAACGTCCTTCAATCAACTGTCACCTGTACGAGCGGTTGCCTTTTTCACTCCTTTTTTTTCGGCAAATTTTCCTTACTTCTCTTTCCGAGAAGCCACATAACCGGCACAGGCGTGCAGATGGATTCAAGTTCAGCGAATATATAAAGTGCGGCTGGTTATGACACGGTCCCGTGGAGTACGGCAACGCACGGGGTCACGTTACCGATTGGTTTTGCGATTTAAATGCGGCATTTTTTGTCGTCACCGTTGTTGGCATGCCAACTCCCCAAGTCTTCCCATGCTTAATTTCGCCCCCTTTTTGCGGGATCATTTGGTCATGTCATTTAATTAAGAATTTCACTATTCCTCGTACACTGCGGGCTGCTATCGGGGAGGGTGGACTGATGTGGATCGGACGCGAGAAAGTCCATCGAATTTCATTACGGCGCTTTCGTCCCGCACACGACTTCACTAATCGTAGGGACGGGGAGGAAGGATATCGGTAATTGGGTAGAAATATTGCACGGCCCGTGCTTAATCAGGCACCGGAGAGGTTAACGCAATTTCGCCCGGCTATAATGCTGTCTGAGTGGTAATACGAGCGGGACACTGATAAGGACAATTTTCTCCCAAAAAACGAAAAGAAGTCTAACCGTACGAAAGCGAAGATCGGAGCAAAACGCTTCTTAATTAATGTTTGCACCTTCACGGAGACGTCACGAGGGTGAGCGCTTTCTTATCGGCGATGAATGATAGCGAGCCGATAGCATCGGTTGGGTTGATTTCTTGATTATTAATGTGCCGTACACGTGCGTGGTCGAACGAAATGTGAAAGTTTGATCGTGGCACGAAGCATTTAATTCGTTCCGTACAAGCAAGAACGATTCGACGTAAACGGAGTTTACGTATTAAAGAAATGTTACCAGCTCACCGGATATTAAAATGACCAAATTTAGACTCACCTTCTTCCGCCGCGCCGTGATGGTCTGCCGGCCCAGGGTCTGAGTCACAGTGCGGATGCAGCACGGCAGGCATGCATGTCGACGACCGCGTTGCTTGTTTCGGGGCAGGTATGTGCACCGGCACGATCGACATGACACACATGTTCCATTAAACTCGCCACCAGCGTCGGCTTCGTAAAAGGTTTCCTTGACGAACCCGGCCAGCGAGCAGCCTTGCTGACAAGCTGCGGTTTGCTTGCCGCGGGTGAGTTTTCGAGGCCGAGGGAACAAAGCGAAATGCGCCATAAGCGCAGCGCAGCGAATGTAGATCAAAGATCGTTTGCTCATTTTACGATTTCGCCACGAATTCTCCCGAAAACCAAGCGCGAACAACAGAACATGCAAAAACAAAATTCCTGCTCGACAACGAAATGAAATCCGATAATCTTCGCACGTTTCGCACCTGACAGTTGTGGAGTGGTTATGGTACGCGCGGTGCAAATTGCGGATTCATACTGAAGAATGACACAGAAAAGAGCAAGTTATTTGTCGGACTGTGATGAGTCTTGCGTGCGATTATCTTTCTTCGTATCGTCGAGGGAAAACGAATTTTCAATTCTGCACAGCAGGAACAGAGAAATTCAATATATTTAAACCTTACTTGCCGACCATTCTTGCGGATGATTATACGTCATCTACTCATCTTAGTCTGGGTCTACAACAACTTTTGGGTTTGACTCGGTTGTCTGGCAACAATCCATTGACATGACCAGCACACCGTATCTTGGCGAATGTAATGCGCAATAATAAGGTCATCGACTCCTTCATTGTACTTCCACGCAGACTTCGTCCAAGCGGCCTTCGTCAAATTTCGATAGAGTCCAAGTTTTTGAAACTGTTTACTAAGAGCAATAATTTGAAGACAATTTTTTAAATAATGTCAGTTACAGCTCAAGTTAACTCTGAAGAGAAGATAGTAGTAAAACACTAATATTGTAGAAAAACTAAGCTCAGTGATTAGTTATCGTGCAAGCCAATTAATTATCCAAATTACACCAAAGCATGGGTTTCGTCAGCCCAATGTCATTTAATTAAGAATTTCACTATTCCTCGTACACTGCGGGCTGCTATCGGGGAGGGTGGACTGATGTGGATCGGACGCGAGAAAGTCCATCGAATTTCATTACGGCGCTTTCGTCCCGCACACGACTTCACTAATCGTAGGGACGGGGAGGAAGGATATCGGTAATTGGGTAGAAATATTGCACGGCCCGTGCTTAATCAGGCACCGGAGAGGTTAACGCAATTTCGCCCGGCTATAATGCTGTCTGAGTGGTAATACGAGTGGGACACTGATAAGGACAATTTTCTCCAAAAAAAACGAAAAGAAGTCTAACCGTACGAAAGCGAAGATCGGAGCAAAACGCTTCTTAATTAATGTTTGCACCTTCACGGAGACGTCACGAGGGTGAGCGCTTTCTTATCGGCGATGAATGATAGCGAGCCGATAGCATCGTTTGGGTTGATTTCTTGATTATTAATGTGCCGTACACGTGCGTGGTCGAACGAAATGTGAAAGTTTGATCGTGGCACGAAGCATTTAATTCGTTCCGTACAAGCAAGAACGATTCGACGTAAACGGAGTTTACGTATTAAAGAAATGTTACCAGCTCACCGGATATTAAAATGACCAAATTTAGACTCACCTTCTTCCGCCGCGCCGTGATGGTCTGCCGGCCCAGGGTCTGAGTCACAGTGCGGATGCAGCACGGCAGGCATGCATGTCGACGACCGCGTTGCTTGTTTCGGGGCAGGTATGTGCACCGGCACGATCGACATGACACACATGTTCCATTAAACTCGCCACCAGCGTCGGCTTCGTAAAAGGTTTCCTTGACGAACCCGGCCAGCGAGCAGCCTTGCTGACAAGCTGCGGTTTGCTTGCCGCGGGTGAGTTTTCGAGGCCGAGGGAACAAAGCGAAATGCGCCATAAGCGCAGCGCAGCGAATGTAGATCAAAGATCGTTTGCTCATTTTACGATTTCGCCACGAATTCTCCCGAAAACCAAGCGCGAACAACAGAACATGCAAAAACAAAATTCCTGCTCGACAACGAAATGAAATCCGATAATCTTCGCACGTTTCGCACCTGACAGTTGTGGAGTGGTTATGGTACGCGCGGTGCAAATTGCGGATTCATACTGAAGAATGACACAGAAAAGAGCAAGTTATTTGTCGGACTGTGATGAGTCTTGCGTGCGATTATCTTTCTTCGTATCGTCGAGGGAAAACGAATTTTCAATTCTGCACAGCAGGAACAGAGAAATTCAATATATTTAAACCTTACTTGCCGACCATTCTTGCGGATGATTATACGTCATCTACTCATCTTAGTCTGGGTCTACAACAACTTTTGGGTTTGACTCGGTTGTCTGGCAACAATCCATTGACATGACCAGCACACCGTATCTTGGCGAATGTAATGCGCAATAATAAGGTCATCGACTCCTTCATTGTACTTCCACGCAGACTTCGTCCTGCGGGCTGCTATCGGGGAGGGTGGACTGATGTGGATCGGACGCGAGAAAGTCCATCGAATTTCATTACGGCGCTTTCGTCCCGCACACGACTTCACTAATCGTAGGGACGGGGAGGAAGGATATCGGTAATTGGGTAGAAATATTGCCCGGCCCGTGCTTAATCAGGCACCGGAGAGGTTAACGCAATTTCGCCCGGCTATAATGCTGTCTGAGTGGTAATACGAGTGGGACACTGATAAGGACAATTTTCTCCAAAAAAAACGAAAAGAAGTCTAACCGTACGAAAGCGAAGATCGGAGCAAAACGCTTCTTAATTAATGTTTGCACCTTCACGGAAGGTTGGCTTATGTTTGGATCAAGAAATACAAATATTTGCAGTAAATACTTAATAAAATCAACAGCAAATAAACGTCGCAACAACCGCACATCAAGACGCAGGGTAACTTTAGCCTACTAAGCTCGTTTCACTTTCGTATCGCATACGTCATCCGCATTCTGTTTACCGTGCGATAATTACACGGCTGATCGAATGCGAAACGTGACACATGTCGTCGGATCGCTTGCTTCTTCAAATCTCCTGGGCCCCGAAGTAGCTATCGCTTTCGTTCCCTTCTGCCACACACCACGGGTTCCACTGCGTGAGTGTTTACAGAAGATGTTCCCGGTGTGTTTGCTTTCGTTCGTCGCGTTTCGTCTCACGCCCAAAACGTCGAAATAATGATTTTCCCGCTTGCTGACGCTTCTCAGCCCGGCCACGTGTTGTTCGCTCACCATCGCACGATGGATGGTTTGTTAGGTTAGCTTCGAAATGCACAACAAACTCTGCGTCGTCCTAGAACGGGTCGTCTGGAGTGGTCGTGAAAATCGGAAACATGCTCCGGGCAAAGCACGATCTTGAGGCGCTTTACGCTTCTGCGACTGCTCCCTTCTACGCTGCCAAAAAGTCAGCAACTGATGTCGACTTTACAAACGAAATCCCGTGAGGGCCGAAAAGCGGAAAGAAATTTTGCAATATTTTTCATCGTTCGTATCGGCTTTTATCGCACATTTCGCGTCTCGGACTGTGATGAGTCTTGCGTGCGATTATCTTTCTTCGTATCGTCGAGGGAAAACGAATTTTCAATTCTGCACAGCAGGAACAGAGAAATTCAATATATTTAAACCTTACTTGCCGACCATTCTTGCGGATGATTAAACGTCATCTACTCATTTTAGTCTGGGTCTACAACAACTTTTGGGTTTGACTCGGTTGTCTGGCAACAATCCATTGACATGACCAGCACACCGTATCTTACGCTTCTGCGACTGCTCCCTTCTACGCTGCCAAAAAGTCAGCAACTGATGTCGACTTTACAAACGAAATCCCGTGAGGGCCGAAAAGCGGAAAGAAATTTTGCCATATTTTTCATCGTTCGTATCGGCTTTTATCGCACATTTCGCGTCGGAGATAATATTGCGAAATTCATTAGCCCGTCCCGGTGCTGCTCGGTCACGTCGACGGAGCGATAAGAGGATTACGCTACGGCTTATGGTTTATGGCTTGATCAGATACCAATCGGCAGCATTGCGCGCTTAAATTAGCAACGCACTCGATAACATAATTTGGCAGCGATACTTCCCAATCGGTATGATGCGATTTCTGGCGTATCGCATACAATTGCATTAAAGCTTAACTTCCGCGTACAGTAAAGAGAGCCGTGGTGGTCTGTACCTCTCGTAATTAATTCATTACCATTTTGTGTCGCTAAACCCACCGGTAAGTCGGTGCTTTACCCACACAGAATGTCCACTTAAAAACTGACCGGTTGCGGTTAGCGGGTTAAATAACCCGTGCGGCTTCTTCCGCCATTTGTTATCGGCTCTATTAACGAAAAAAGACGCGTTGTCCAAAAGCCTTATCAACTGGGCGGTGGGAGAGAACGGGCAGTGTAATTTTCAGCATCGTTGAACCCGTCATAAATAATCATTAGCGGGCCCATGTTTATCGCCTTCGCAGCTCCACGTTTCATCCGCTCTTTTATTACACTCTCGTTTCCGTGTCTGTGCTGAAAGACGTTCGATCGAAGGAGTTAATGGCAGAAATTTGACCGTCCCATGGCTAAACCTTCGCACGGTGAAACGCACCGTTGCGAATTCTGATCCGTCGGGCAGCGCGCAACAAACCAAAGCCGAACAGCAACGGTCGGGCGGAGCGGATGGATCGCAAGGATCGTAAAAATCGAATTTAAAAAGCTTCCCAACAGTTGCATCCATGCGCTGGCAAGATTTGCCGAAATGAACCCATTAGGGTGGAATTTATTGCGCGGGCCAGCTTAGCAGCGCAGCAGTCCGGTTGGGGCATCCGGTGGAGTCAAAATATTAATACAAAAAATGACGCTTCCTTTCGATACATTGTCATAATCTTATGAGCGGGAAGTGAGACGGATTTGACGGTCTGTTCGGGGCAAAAAATGGAGCAAAAAGTATCAATTTTCTCATAAAACAAATAGCTCGTATTATTTTTTTTCTTCTCTTTGTTCTCTTTGTGTTACATTGAAAAAGATTGACGCAGCGTTTTACAAAAGTTATACGAAAAAAAATCTGCTTTATTTGATCGTTATTTCAAAAATAGAGACTCTACATGAAACTTTAAAGCTGAAAAATTAAACCTTTATTAGGAAAAGATTGTCAATATGGAAAAAATACTTTTAAAAACTTCAATTTATATTAAATTAAATCCCACTCAATACTAAATGAAGCAAAATGTTCCATTAAGAAATTCGAAATGTTCCATTCCTTTTGTTTAATGTGCTCCAAAACTAACGTCAGAGAAAAAAACTCCCTAATTGCCATCAAAACCAGCTTTACAACAAGTTCGGCTTGAAGAGAACGACAACAACAGCGACTACGGGCACCATCATATCCTTGTCATTTCGAGATGATGATCGTTTTTCCGGCCCACTTGCTGCTCACATTGCCTTGACCCAAACGCCCGGCCAGCCGACCGGCCCTGTGAATGCCGCAGTTTAGAATCATTCGCATCCCGGACATCCTGCGTCCTGGTTGTGTGAAAACATAAGCGAAATAAAATAAAGGAAACCGGGTCCTTCATTTATCATACACTGAGCAGCCGACGTTTGAACCTGAATCCGGCGCGATCGTCATGCTCAACTGGAACGGGCGCGCGCATGATGGCTTCCGATAGCTTCGAGGCTGCTCCGAGAAACCGGAACGTGTGGAGTTTTCGGACATTGTTTCCGTGATTTTGGCTGGTTGTGTTGTCTTGTTTTTGTTGTTTCGCCCGTTCCCGATAACATGCCCGGTACGTAATGGCACCCGGAATGAACAAAAGGGGTTTTGTCGGGGTATTGTTTTGATGGTACGGTCATTTTTCTTTCTCTGGGCTGGGCGGAAAACTAGGTTTTTGTGAGGTGGAACATGCCGAAATAAGCTTTCACGATCACTTTGGGTCTGGCGTGTGTGTGAGAGTGTTGAATTTTCTTCTGACAGGATAATCTGTTCACTGTCGCTACCTTGCAATAAATATGATTTTCTCTTCGTGGACTACATTTCAATAATATCTTGGCGCGTAGCTAGCGTAGCTGAGGCTACTAACTACCTTGGAAAAAGTGACCCATAAACGCAGTGAAACGTGTGTTACAACGACGCGGAACGGGTTGGAAAGGATTTTTTTCTCCATCCACCTCACTTCTGGAGTTGAGGTGGATTGTGCGCCCGTCCATCACGACATTCTTTCCAGTCAAAGTGATTCTCAACGCTTTGGATATGATTGAAAATTGATGGAGCTTACGAGGTTTTCCATTTCCCAGCGGTCGTGCGATATTCGTGCGGGATGGGATCACCCAGCCACCAGGCATCGCAAGCTGGCGGAAGTGACCACACTTTCTCGGGGACGAGAAGCAGGATGTTTCGTCGTGAAAGCGAGAATATTCGATAACCATTTTTCCTGTTTCAATTTTCCGCACGTCGTGGCGTGGCCGGCACGGTTGTAGTGTCTTTATGGTACATGGCTGGAATTCGTTTTCCGAAACCGAAATATGAACAACTTGTTCTTGCTACTTTCTTAGTGACAAACGCACGAATTTCCGCTGGCCGATGACCCTCGAGGTAATATTGGGGGAAATTCGGTTCTGATGTACTTGACCGAAAAAAGTACCTTCTGAGAAATCATGGTCTATCCACCGGGGAGAAGCGGTTTAACAAGCTTCTGTACATAGAGCCCTGGAGGTAATGGACTATATCCTGTGTAGAAACGAGTGAATATCTCGAAAAAGTATGGACATGGACTCTACCGAATGTGTGGGTCAACCGTTTCATATAGCTTTAAAGTAATGTTTGATATGTTTTAAGCTTGAACGTTAGATGAGGACAACAATTCCTAAAAGCTACCAGTTTCTACAATAAACAATCATACGGAAAGTATTGCTAGAAACAATCCGGAGTTTCATATAAACATTAAATCTTCTTGTAATCTCTTCTTGGATGTCGGAATTAGAATTTAGTCAGCAATTTAAAAGCAAATTAAATCCTGGAGTCATTACTTAATGATAGAAAAATGCTTGACATTGTTTAAATAATTGCATACACTGCATCCAACCGGATAAAGCAAAAACACACCCCTGCCCGATAAAAGATCGCTTTTTGAACGTTCCTTTCTCCCGTGCTATTAAATTTCATTGCTTGTATAAACACGTCCTTACCACGAAGGCAAAAAAAACAGAAATACCTCTTCCCAGCCCAGCCATCGCCGTGAGAAAATAGAACAAAAGTGCATTCATGCATTTCGCGCCAGAAGTCAACTCGCGTTTTCCATCGCGCTTTGTGCACCCGCTCTGCAGTCCCATTCGTGCCGTACATTAATCAATTAGCTGCAATTTGCACTCGCTGACAACTGTATTTATACAGATCCGGCATCGTGGTGACGGTGGCGGGAACGGGAGCGTCTGCGAGGGCTGAAAGCATGCTAAGTGGCTGCAAAATGGCCACACACACACACCGGTGACCAATAGATAAACAGGAGCGGGAGAAAAAATAGCACTACACAATCCGAACGATCTGGCAGGACTGGCGAGCGAATTTGTCTTTTTGGAGTAAAAAGTGCACGCGAGCCGTGCGAGACTACGAATGAGAAGGAAGAGAATCCATTGCCAGATGATCGTGTCGTGGCTTTGTGGCAGATAATAAAAACATCGGTGTCGGTGTTTTTGCTGCATTTATTGCGCCGTCCAGCGTTTCGCGGGCATGCTGTGCGCCATTTTTCATTCCGTCGCGCATTTCACTGCGGATTTGGTGCAGATTTGTTAATTTCGTTCGGCTCGCCTGATTAATGGTTGTGTAACGCAATTTGTTAAGTGCCGGGGCTATCCGTTCTAGGCTTTATCGATTCTCGTTCGCAGATTTTGTTTTAGCGATTATTTTGTCACGCTTTCATTTATCGTGCATTGAGGCAGATTCATTAGCAGGAACGTTACAATAAAAAACTAACTAATGCTTTTATAATTAGTCCAGTGCCTATAAATGAGCTATTAAACTGTGGGTAAAGTTATAATGGCAGCAACAGCATGCTGATATTATTGATCGATGGTTTGCATTCTCCACCGATTTTAATCAAATCGCTTGAATAACATCGAGGTCAATACTTTGCGTGTGCTTTATTCTCTCATGTGATTTACCGTGTGATTGGATTTATGATGCTCACACCCTAAATGGCTCGCTTAATTGAATCGATGGTGCTTAACTAAACATGAGAGCGAACAATAGAAACAGGCAGGAAGGTAAATCTCTTACGACTGCCTGGCAACGACCTGTCACTGTCAAAAGCGTGAGCACTCGAAAAACAAAACACACTCCATGCTGCTGAAACGAAAAACGAGCTCATGATTGCCGGCCATCGCCAAACGACGGTGCGTTGTGGTTTGGGTGTTGGGTTTGTTGAGAGTGACAAATAGGAGCCATTTTTCATCGCCTACTACACACCCCAACACCGGCAAACGTCAAGCACTCAGCCGAGTCCACCGATAAAGTTTCGCTTTAGTATCGCGACGTTAAGCTACTTGCACTTGCTATGCTTTGTTTTGATTGTGCTTTTCGTGTCGTTTGCACCGAACTGGAAACAACAACAAAAAAGTTCGTCCTTGTCTAGTTAGAAGTGCAATGTAATAGAATAGTACAAAAAAACGCTGTATTTTGTGAGTAGTGACATATGAGCTTGCTTTTTTTCGTGTTTCGTCTGGTCGATAGAATAATACTCTGTATCTGATTTTTTGTTTAAATCTCGCCCGATAAAATCAATACTAGACACACAAAAACCATCTAGGTATAGAGCGTCGGAAGGCAAAAACACGTCTAGCCTACTAAGACGTTTGACAGTTGACAGCTTTCCATCCATTAATCGATGTGTCATCACACGGTGCTGCACCGTGTATCGAACGATTGGACATCGTTCAAAATTCATGAACACACACAAAAAACACGGTCTGGTCTACGCTTGTTTCAAGCTTCTCTGTAGGTAATTGGCAATTTGATGAACTCAACACTAGTACTGACAATCTGTCATGTCTCGTGCCACGGAACACTAATGGCTGCCTGGTCGCACGCCATGGCCGCATGAACTAAACGCTAGTAAACATCAACTATTTGAGGTGCACGGTACTCGGTTTGTTTTCTCTAATTAGTGTACGTCCAGAAGGGGATAAATATTTGCGCAACAGAGAGATTAGCTGGAGGTGTGTTTGTGTATAGAACAATAAACAAATAAGCAGGTGAAGGGACGGCACGTGCAGGCATAATTGGTTTGATGCACCTGTCAAACAGTTTGGTTCCTTTTAAGAGATTGCAGGTTCGAGAATGATCATCATTCACCGACTAATCGTTTCTATTCTGCCTCTACCCGTTCAGTCACCAGCCTTGCCTACCTCAAAAATAAATCGGTTTGAAAATCGAAACGAGCTCAAGAGATCAACTTTCATTTCCTTCCTCCAGCGCAGTCGACCTATTCCGCTCCCTTTGAACCGGCGGAATTGAATCGGTACTGCTAGTTGCCAGCGGTGAGTCTATCATCTCCGGGCACTCTGCCGTTGTTTATGTACATGCAATATCCGCTCCGTCCCACCAACGGACATGGTCTCTTCCAGCGAACCTTCCGGTTGGGTGTGCGCGGTCGTGCGCGGCAAGACAGCGTACAGATTCAACAATATTCGAATATGAAAAATCTAACGCCACGCCACCGTACGGAAGAAGGGGAAACCTCCGTCCGAGTGCGTTTCTGCGACGGTGTGATGAAGCACATCGAAGCACTTTGCAACTAGTGGAGTGCATGGAATCAAAAATAGCTCAGTGGCTCGCAGGCTGACGTACGATGGGGCGTGTAGTTGGCGGCTACCGGAATTGGATCTCCGTCGATGATGCAGGGTGATCGTCGTACGTGAATTGTTTACCTAGAAAACATGAAGAAGAAATCAATATCTGCAGATGCAGATTTCAAATAACATTTTCATGAAGAATTCGCATATTGTGTGAGCTTCTAGTATATTGACACTGATGATTCTTCTGGATAAATTACGGCCTACATGAGAAATGGTTCACGCGATTTCTGGAAAGCCTATACATAAAACTCCGATATCAAATATATTTAATTTCAAAAACAAACTTAACGATTGAATCTGGATTGTTATGTTCCGCGAACTTCGCATGCTTTGAAGTCTCGTTGATATACTAAGAAATTCCAAACTCCAAACCGCCTCGATGACGCTTCGTCCCGGCTAGTTGGCCACGGGAACGGTTCACCTGCTTCTGATATTTAAGCCAACCACGTCGTGAGATTTCCCTACCTCACCCAGCCTGCAGAGTATGATGAACGTGGGCAATTTAATTATTCAATTAGCAAATCTTCAAACGGAAAACATCGGACGCTCTGGAATGCAGCGGCGGCTTGCTCCCTCCGCGCTGGTGACGCCAGGAATGCATCGCCAACTGTAATTGAAATGTAATGGAAAAATGTAAATTTTGCGCCGGTGCGACGCCGCCACAAACATGCAGCCGTTGTTTGATTGTCGTGCGGCTGTCAACGCGCGCGGCCAACAACTCATCATCAGCACCAGCGTCCTGAGCGGACTGACCGTTCGCCCGATTAATTGCCGACATATGGACAGGGCCGCGATTTTGTGCAAACATTCGCTCGTGGGCGGGCGTTGGGTAGGGCGCGGGCGGTGGATCGTGTTTTTCAGTTTGTTTTCTGTTTTGCCTCAAATAATGAAAGTGAAAATAAACATCCCACCGGTATCGGGGCGGGGGTTGCGCTTGTATTCGAGATGCGCGAGCCGGAGAGCCGTCCGGCGCGCGTTTGACAGATGATGGTCTTGGCGCGAATCCTCGTTCTCGTTAGGACGTGCCAGTGCGGACGTTTATTGTTTGTCGGAGCGAAACATGGCCGTTGATGTGCCCCCTTCTCCGGCTATTTGGGCGTGCGTTTTTCTTTCCTTCGTCTTAAATCGGCGCCGTGGAGAAGATCGTCACCTTACAGCGCCAGCAAACGCGAGCAACTGATCACCGGCAATTTGTACTACACTCGACGGCGAAGACGAGTGCCCCATTAAAACAAAACAACGCACGAAATGAAAGGAAAGTTTGCAGCAACAGCAGCGCAGGCGGACATAGTTGCGTGAAATATTCTATCACTCCAGTGCGGCGCACGGTCGGTACACGTACACAGCCCGCGGCAATGGCATGTAATTTAGCGCGACTGTAGGCAAACTACGACCGGAGTGGGACCGTTTTCTCGATGGCAGCGCGTTGCGAATTCCTTTCGCTCAACGTGTTGTCATTCCACTCGAATCGCACCCCGGGCAAGGAAAATCGGTGCAAGTTTGTTGCGGGCGCGCTGCGCGTGTGCCGCACGGACAATGGGTAGGACGGGCACGAGGAACAAGTGCGCGCAATTTAATGTGCCATCGGTCCGCGCTGGAAGGATGGTCGGAAAAGCTCGAGCCACGGACCGCTTTGCCGTAGCAAAGAATTCACATTCCAACCACAAGTCCTGCGAACGTAATGTGTTGAGATAATGCTGTAGGGAGATGGGTTTTAATGAGTTTTTTTTTCGGGATGGTTGATACATCAAGCTATCGTCTTCAGAACTGCGAAATTGTGCTACTTATTATTTACACAAATGTAAATGTTTTCTAATGTTTCCTTTTCGTTTTGGTTTTGCTCTAGACACTTGTAGCGATGTAGCTTTTAAGTATTTCCTGGAAGGGATACCTTTTCCCACTTTGTTAACAATTATATACAGTGATACAAGTACTCAATACTATCTCTAGTTATATGAACTATTCAGGACAATCTATTAACTTTCCAAAAGGTAAGGCTTATAGATTATAGGGGCAATTCGGGAAGAAAAGTCACTAGAATCTCTGATTGAATGTCCAACAAGAAAAACTTAGGTTAATAGTTACTGACAAAATGGATTCCTGCAACCCTAATTGGGAGACACAGGTTTAGGGTGACATATAATGAAAACACTGTTTTTCTACGATATAATACTATTCCAGAGATTGTTCCTTGCAATTAAAGTCATCCAGACTATGCAGAATCTTAGGTGAACGCATTACACTTAGAATAGTTTGAATGGATTTTCGTAACATAATACATTAGCTATAGTAGTTTTTAAGTCAGGGCAGATTAACGTCAGAATAAATTATACGCTTACCGACTCTTAGTTGGAGATGCATAGGAGAGCAATACACAGCAATTGATGCAATTCTCAGGAATTTTGAAACATTCCAGCAGACCTCTTCTAGCGATTATAGGTTTTAATGCTTACTGCTCGGCTGATTACTTTCAGCTTCCTTGCGCACACAAATCGGTAATTACTGTCGTCCGAATGTTCAAGTGGTCAATACGGGTCCAGCTCGAGCGCGCCGCGTTACAGATCACCCGACCGAACCATCCTCAAAGGAGTGAAATGATGAATCGATTCGTACCGCAACGTCATTTGCCGGCGGTGAATCGGGTCAAACGTCTGCCGGATTGCGGCGTCTGCTTCTAGGAAACTCACATGCCACAGGTGCGGTACGCGTGTGCACGGCAGGACACATCGTTCACACTTTATGGATCATGATTGCGATTGGCAATCGGTGCGGCTACAAGTTCGAAACACACGCCACCAATCGGTTGTACCCGGCGTGACCGATGATCTTAACGGCGACCCACAAATGTTGCCCACTTTGAAGAGAACGCGACCGCAAGCCGGTGTGTGCGTACTGTTTGCTAAACGCAAATGGAGACAACATTTTTGGGATCGCCGAGCGAAACCAAACGGAACGGCGGAACTCGCCGAATCTCGGCGTAGCTCGGTAGCAACCGGCAAGCCAAATCTCATAAATAACGCACGGTCACGCGGAGCACCGACGTGCGGCGAACGTGTGCTCGGAGCGAATTCCTGGCCGAATTATGTCAGCACGGAAAGGGCATCGAGCAAACTAGGGGGGAATGAACTACGAACAACGGCACGGGCAATGGTAGGTTTCGTTGTTCTCGTTGGCAGACGCGCCGTGGGTAGGGTGGATGATTATTTTGGGCTTTTTCGGACTCCTCGGAAGCAATACGCTTTTTTGAGGACATCTCGGGAGCAAACTGTTTGGGATACTGCCGCAGTGTGTAGCACAATTACGTGGAATGCTCCTACGGAATTTCGGATCAGCAAACATAAAGTCCCTTGAAAAGTTTGCCCGGAATGTTTTGTAAACATATTAATATGGATGGCTATCCGGGACGACTTGGCGTATAATGCGGGGATTTTGAAGCCTCACAACTCTGTAGATTGCTAACTTGTTTTCCAGACAAATGAATTTGCAGAATCGTGTTTATGTTATGCGGCGAGACATAGTTAGTTTTTATGTCTGGTTTATTTCTATCATTTTAACAATTGATCGTATAAATTTGAATCTTTCTTGGAAGAAATTGTGGAACATCTACACAAATCTAAGTTAGTAATCTAAATCGTACTTAATCGTAAATCAGTTGGTGATCCTCAAACCTATTCTATGCTTCATCTTTCGAAAACGCATAGTTTTATTTACGGCGAAACAAAGACAAACGCAGATAACCTCAAAATAGTACATCTTTGAAAAGTACTTCAATCTTAACATTTATTCTAACAGTGTTCTTCACCTTCATTCATCCACTTGCAGTGTACCATGAGCCCGGGCGCCATTAACATCGCCGGCACGTAGTTAGCGCGCACTTGCACGGCCATCCTAACTGCTGACTGTTTGCACATGTCGCCGCGGAGATGTTGATGGCCGGTGAGTCTAACGTGCGCCCGGAACCATGCTGCCAATTCTCACCTGGGCCTATCTGCGTCATCTTGCCGTCCAGTACCATGCGGAGTCCCCTCCGGAACCGTTCGGCAGCGCACAGCTCAGCGCGCACGGTACGACGGGCTTCGATTGTGGTCCCCTACCGATACCCGCGGGATATCAGCCCGTCCGCTCAGCAGTCGTCCGGAACGATACGGATCAGGGTCATCGCTTTGGTCCACGCCTAGATCGCGCGATTGACGCGAACTTGCGCGGGCACGGTTGCACGCAGGAGTCGGCGTTTGATATACGCTGGAGGAGCAACTTGAGCGGCTCCACATCTACAGAACCACCACCACCACGCTCAGAACAGTCCATTACAGGTGGCGGCAGTGCTTTCACGTCGAGTATGCGTTTCCGGGAGCAGGCGGACGCGTACGGCACCTCGATCTCAGTTCCACCGCTTCCGCTCGGGCACGGTGCGCACGTGCTCGGCGTTCCGGCGGAGTCACACACGGTGCGGAGCGGTGTTCCGAGCTCGGTCGGTCCGGAACTCGGAGCGGTTGGATCGTTCGGCACCGTGAACGATGTCATTGGCATGAACATTACACCGGCATTATCACAGGTAAGGCAGCGAACGACGCGCACGGCGCACACCAACACTCACGGGTTCGTAAAATTTTACAGGTTCTTTTAGCGCCACCCGCGACCAGTGGCTCCGGTGCGTCCATCATAGCGGCCGTGAACGGGGCGGCCGATGACAATGGTACGCGCGGCGAGGAGATAAATTCCTTTTATTTTTATGAGGTAAGTTTTTTCATTTTGCCATCCAGGACGTCGTTGCGGTGTAATTTGAGGGTGGGCGAAAACGGAGATACGCACACCAAATCCTTATCCGCCGATGGGAGTAGGGGGGCCTGCTGCCTCCAGCGGCTATCCCAAGACACGGCAGAGGGGTAATAAAAGTATATGAGAGTGCATTAGTGACGAAAGTTGACGAGATTTCGCGTGTGCTAATAGGTGTCAGGAAGAGGCAACGATGGCGCACCGGTCGCCATGGTTTTCGACTTTTATGAAGTCATCGACGTTTCTTATCGCAAGTGAAAGTTTGCGAGTGTGAACTCCTCTGGCAAGCGGACTAAAAAGTCTGACGCACGTTCCACTGGGCCAGTGATCCAGTGATCCAATCTATACCCAATACGCGTCACGCTGATTGAAGCACGAAGCGCTCCGCGAATATTTGGCACCCTTAGGAGACGTTTAAACACCTTCCCAAACACAACATCGCACGATTAGGATCTCGAGTTTCGATGGAAATTTTTGTCGCATTGCTATGATGCCTTCGTGAGCGACACACTTTCAATCTCGGCGACATTGGTTGCGGTGGCAACCGAACGGTTGACGTCACGGTGAATGTGATGGCGTGCAGCTCCTCTAATTTTCGCTCCGCTCTGGGTTGCGCGTGCATTTTCGCAATAATCGACGTTATCATTGACCCATCTCTGCGAGGCTGAGGCTGGCCGGCTGGCGATATGTGTTATTCGGACGGGAAACCCCGTTCAAGCTCACATCACATTTTTCACACGAAGGGACCAAAACGAAGGGATGGAATCACTTTAAGGACAAAAGGACGGTTAAACGGGTTTAAGGGGGTTCTAACGGGGTGATTGTTTAAGCTGTCCTTTTCTTTTCCAAAACTGTCTAACACACTGAGAGCAGTTCATTTTCTGGAGGCTTACTGACAAAATTCATTTTATTACAGGTTGATTTTGGGACGAAAAGTAACTCCAAGCTGTATAAACAAAAACTTTATCCATGTAAGCTCCAAAGTGAAACACATAGAACTTTTCTAAGTTGCTGTTGTACTGTAGAAAAGAACAACAAGCTCAAGGTTATACAAATGCCTCTAACAGGCCTGAACATTACTTCAAGAGTCGCATACAAAATGAGGTTAGAGGAGAGAGGAATATAGATTATCGGATAAGGCATGTTTCGTTGCAACCTTTATCACTTTCGCTGCAATACTAAAAACTTCTTTATCACCATAAAATACTCAACCCAACCCTTGCTAATCTAATCGATCCTCATTCGCAGGTTATTGGCTTCGTTTACGTACGTGCCTATCGAATGCGGGGCACAAATCTTTCCTTACCGTTTCGGCCTTTCTCCTCGAACTACTGTCACCGGCTTTTATTTGTCATGCAAGTTGAAACCTCTCACACAACTTTAAGACCTCATGAAAGATAGCACGGCCCGCCTGGCGGCCGGTTTCCGGTTCTAAATTTGCGCACCGAGGCGCCCGGCAAAGTAGACCTCATTGAAATTCATCGAGAATCGGTCGACCGGGCCCGGTAAGCACCGGCAGTGGATTAAATTATGTTGGTGACACCGTAAAATCTAACTTAGGCAGCCGTTGCCGTTTCCGAGTCTCGTTCCGTGCGTACGAGAGGCCCCTGTTTCGGAGGTACTTTCGGGCCGCTGGAAACGGTGGTAAATGAAGCAATTTGCATGCGCTTTTGGGACACGATAATTTGCACCGACCGAAGAACGCGAGCGGCAGCAGCAGTTTGTTCGATTTACGATGCATCATTCGACTTCTGTGCGGGAAGCTTGTTTGTGCGGACTAAATCCTATGCGCCTAGACCTATTGCTAGCAGTGATAGCGGAACTGATGACTCGAGCGCCTTGTAGTGTCCTCTGAACACACAGAGCGGACGGATGTCGTTTTGACACCGAACAAAGAACATGTCACCAGCAGTGTGTACATACTTACTGGCTCTTAGTGTCGGGGAGGTGTCTCCGGCCTTTCGAGACCGATGTGCTCTTGACGGTATGCAAATGGCGACTGTGTGGTTTTATTGGAACTTGTCGAGTGGTGAAATGATTTCTTTGCATACCTCTTTTTTGTTTATTTGCTTGTTTTTATTATTGGATTTTTCCATTGAAATCGATATTCAGGAATCTGGAATGGAGTGGAATCTCTTGAGTATGACGTGGATGATATGATTTCGTATGGAAATATGATTAAATAATAGCTTGATGATAGCTTGAAACACATCAACATGTTTCAACTGTGATTGTATTAAACGATTCAAGTTTTCTGACATCTCTTAGAAAAGGTTTGTCATCGACTACTATTCAATCGAAAATATTAAACCAACAAATTCGTTATCTTCTACGGCATTCAAGGAGAATGCTTGACTAATGTCCTTCTAGTCTAAAGGTAGATCGCTATCTATTTCTTCTTTACTACTCTTCATACTATCGGGGCGCTCAGGTCCATCTAGACCTTGGCGCACCAATCCGCCAGCCGACTCGGCCACGTTGGTCAGATCATTTAGCGTGCAATCTTCGCCGGTATGCCCGGGCTAGCCATGCTCGCTGTATGATTTATCATTCGCTCGCTCTCCACCCAGCCGCAGCCTGTGCGGTACGCACATCTACACCACCTCTGGCATTCATCAAAACAGAGCAAAAACTTGTTCAATTATCCCGCACGCAATTAAGGCCGCAGCCAAACGAATGCAGCGCAACCCGCGGGGCTCTGGGTTTGCGAGAGTAAAAATTAAACATCTCCGGTTTGACTGCAGCCGTTCACGGCCAGCCCGTGCAGATAAATGGAAAGAAATGGTATCGCTGCCTCATCTTCCGGCACCAGACGACCGTCGACGTTCGTCTTTGAAGTTTATTGATTTGTGATCATTATCGTGAAGAATTCAGAGCCGGCCGTCGCTGTCACCGGACCCCCGGCGTCAGGCGCCCCATCGCCCTGGCGGAGAGGCTAATTAACTAATCTGTTGAACACTTCATTATTTTCGACTTCTAGCCCTTCCTAGGGCTGGCGTGATCGTGGAAATGGAAGAATCGGTAGAAAAAAAAACGCGGGCAGCGTATCGGGATAAAAAATGATCCTCGGAGCGCTTAAGCGCCTGCCTATTGCACCCGGCATGTCTGCCCACGGCCGGCTGGATGCCGGCCAGCCGTCCATTTCCGCGCGAGTCTGACGCGATGGTAATGCAAACAACAGCAGCAACAAAAAAAAACTACGACAAACATCTCACCCAATCATCCCCGAGACCCGATCCCGGGTGATGGACGAGCCAAAGTGGAAGCAAAGCCTGGAAGTGCATTAAATTCCAACCTCGCCGGCAGAGATACGGCGCAGGAGAGAGAGAGAGAGAAAGAGAAAAGTATGATCGAATGAGAACGATCATGAAATAAAGCAGGCAGCCAGCTCTTCGACGCCTTTCGACGGCAAACGGTTGTATTCATTTGTGAGGAAGATGATTGCTGCTGCTCCCGATCCCGACGGTGCATCGACGCATGCAGCGTATGTTGGGTGCCTGACGCATTGTGTGTTTAGCGTTCTTTTTGCAGTGCGTAATTGCAAACCGGCTTCGGAGATCGCAGTGCCTCGTTTTTTTTTCTTCTCTACTCCATTTCGATCGATCCCGATGCGATTTCTGTCGGGACGATCGTTCACGCGGCTGCCTGCATTTGATACATTGATACGTGTTAATTATTATTCGTTCCCCGGGCAGTGGGGATCGGGCGAAAGGAAAGAGTTTGAAGGTTGGCCGCAGCCGATGCACCGGAGTTATGCGTTCGGTTGAGCGCAAGGAATCGCGCGGCTAGTGTCAATGGACCGGCAGGCACGGCAGGTGACTTGAATCTTGCTTTTGCGAAGGATGCGGAAGAAAGTTGAAGCGTGTTTTTGGGTGTGCATTATTGTCGTGTGGAAAAGAGTTGTCTTCGTTGGTTGTCGAAAAATTTAAAAGTGATAGTTTCATAGAACTTTTTCAAGATTTTTTTCCCTTCAACTATCATTATTTATTTCATTTTCACATGAGTTTTTGGAAGGTATTCAATGTAATTGTTATCTAGCGTTTTGTATAAATTTGGAAACAAAATTATTTGTGTCCAAATATTTTACGGTTTTTTCAAAATTTCTTGTTCTTGAGTTCAGGAAACCGTGAATTATATAATTTCAGATAACGAAGCTCAATTTCAAATCATTCGTAGAAATAGTGTTGGCTTAATTCAAGGATTAAAATCATCCGTAATCATTATCATAAATATTACACCGTAACAGATGTTTCTGCATCCCTAATCCAAGCAACAGACGGAAATTTGAATTTAGATTAATTTTTATTGCCAATTTTCCTTCTGCTTCTACAGTGAACAATACTTAAAAATAGCTCATTCTGTGAATGTTGCACTCTCTTCACAAAAAAGGGAAGCCACTTCTAAACAGGAAACAGGCGCTGAAATTGATTACGGCGCAGGCAGCGTTGGAATAGTCTCACGAATAGCCTTGAACAATCTCCCAAAGCAATCCCGGCTAGAGGAACGCTTTCCGCATCCGGATAAGTAGCATCGTCCGGTAAAAGGGTGTGAAAAATGCTGTGGGAAAGAGCTAATTATTGACATAATTAAAAGACCCTTGTGCCGCAGTGAATTAATGCGGTGCTGTGCTCAACGTGAGAACGTGTGAGCGCTGGCTTAAAGTGTTCCTTCCACAACGCACCTGTCTTTCTTACGAAAGACACACACGCACACATAATCACCGCAAGGAAGTAGTGTGTGCGGCATACGCGCTGCAATGCTGCAGCAAAGACACCATTCCAATCTCGCGAATTGCAACAGCTTGTCCGAGCATCGTCAACAGGTCGATATTCAATCCACTCGCTCGCTCCACGACTCATCCGCCTTTGAATCGCCTGACCGATCCGATTATGTATTCCGATGGGGCAAACACGACTTAACAGTGTAGCATTGTGTGTGTGTGCCAGCCTCCCCGTGCGGGACATCCCGCACCCTGCCCCGGGGAACGGACGGCTTGATGAGGAGCTTTTCATGAATATTTCAGCCTGCATGCGTTCGACGTCGGGTTGACACTTGGAAGGCGGTGAAGGTGATGCGACAGAATTCCGTGCCGGCCGGCCTGTTGATAGGGATGAGTCAGGCAAGGGTTGTGTCCGCTGGGCGCTGTGCTAATGTTTAATAAATGAGCTGCAGCGGTGGGACGCGAGCAGATACATATGCATTTTTGAAAGACCGTTTGGGATCCGTGCTGGGATGTGAATCATTGCGCTAACTAGCCGATTTATCGGGCGTACATGTGACGGAGGAAAGCATTTGTAGTGGGGGATTGAGAAACCGGTGTTGTTGTAGAGGATAACGAAGATTACGTGACGTAGACATGATGAAAATGATAGCTGCGGTTATTTTTAGAAACTTGTTCTGTAACAAACACTATCGACATAACATAACTTACCTATTTTTCATGCTTTACAGTTCATATGGCATGAACGGAAGCTAAAAGAGTTTTCAAATAGGATAAGAAATAGAAGGTAGACTTTTAAAAGAGAAATACATAGAAGAATCAGCTCATTATCACCTAAACGATATTGCCTATTCCGAAAGTTTGTATTCAGAAATCTCTAATGGCCTCAGAATTTCTATAGACGCAACCAAAACTTTACGAAAGTAGTGTTTTTGAAGGTATATCCGTGAGTGAGTGAGGATCCGGCTGGGAATTCATCAAGTTCTATAGATCCACCAACGATTTCCACGCAATGTGAAATTTAATTAAATTTCAACTCACTCAATACCGAGGACGGCTGATGGAATCGACTACATATCTTCCTGAATGCCAACGGTGATTTGATTTGAAAAGTTCTAAAATGTCTATCAGATGTGGATTATTGTCCCATTTTAATTCACTGCACACTTCCACATCCACACAATGTTCGAGTGGAAAATGACAAATGATGAAATAGATTTCGGTCGCGGTCGCGGGTGTCTATATGCAAACGCGCTGGTTGATTGGTGCCTTAGTTACGGGCAGATTGAAACGGGCGTTTCTGCTGTGTATAAATAACTTAGTGGATTTTTAACCAAAAGCAGAAAATTCTAGCGATTCGGGAGCCATGGGGTGTAGGAATTTCGCTTTACCCGCACGTAATCATCGTTTTGACGTTTCAATAATTGGGCAAACGTGCACGGGGGCCCGCGCCATTGACATTGACACGAGCCCCATGAAACCGTTTATAATTGTACCGTCAGCTGCTATTATGCGTGCGCCCGAAAATGGGCGCTCCGTTTTTGTGGGTGTGCGTCACCATCGGTGCATCAATCACGTGGCCCAAGCACAGCCATAATTACTGCTGCGCCTGTTGCACAATGCGCGTTGGGTGGAAGCTGCAGGAAGGTGGGATTGGGTGTAGGAAGAGCAGCGCAAAAAAATCTCTGTAATGAACAGCCCCTTTTTTGGAGTGAGGTCCTCTCCACAGGGAGCAGCGTTGTATAGTTTGACAGATACATTGTTTCCTTTCACCACCGGGTGCCACGTGCAGTGTGAGGTGTGGAATGGTTTTGGACATCAGTCCAACTTATTATGGTGAGCAATGTTCAAATCGTTAATGTACCATCATTTGTCGGCTTAAAATCGTGGGCAAAGAAGCACGCGATTAAATGTGGTTCTATTTTAGAACACACGCCCTACGACACCAGATGCGGACTTCGTTTGTAGCTGGGTGAATTTAGGCTTTTTCAGTGTTCGCTGCGTTGACGTAATCCGTCCGACCGCGACGCAATCAAACGCTGTGATACTGGGTCGCATCAAATTGCGTCAGCGTGGGTAGCAGCATCATCGCCTTCGTGGCGCAATCGGTTAGCGCGTTCGGCTGTTTCAGCGCACTCAAGTGGAGAACAATTGATTACTCCACCGCTTGAAGCGTGCTCAAAGGTTCATACTCTCCAAGAAGCGCAACGAGCTGCAGAGGCGCAGAATACTTTCATGTTTTGCAAATTTTCTGCAGCATTGTGTTCAGTGTTGATAACCATTTCGCCTGGAAAAAGGGAAAAACTTTCATCAAAACCGAATTCAAAGTTGCTGCTTCAAAAACTGGTAAAAGCCAATAATCCTTCTGCATACGGACTTGATGCTGTTGGACGGAACGAATTCTTGTTTTGTTCCCGGGAAATTTCGGGGAAATTTAAAGCTTTTAAGTACCTCATGAGACGATTACGGCCAGTTTGAAGCGCCGTCTAACAATCTCGTCTATGATTTGCCAACCACGGAGGACGGCCCAATTAGACTATTTTCATCATTTGAAGAGTGAGTTGTTTAAAGTTTCGCCCGAATGTCGTTAAAACATTGGATTTTTTTTATTTATACCGCCATTTGTACCAATGGTGTATCCTCAAATTGCTCAATGGAGAAGAAAATGTTTTCTCGTTCTCTTATATGTTTCCTATTTTTTCCACTAACCTCCCTGGGGTCAGAAAGACCCACTATGGTCCTGTTGGCGTTGAATCGCCCTTCGAATGAGGTCACACTTCTACTTCAAGTATCGAAAACCGCTCGTTTGTATCGGAATTGATAGAATACGACATATCCCGAATTTCCGCACTATGAAACTGATACGATCGCGATAGCAAAAAGCGCGCTTAAATCAACAAGGAAG
>KZ069987.1:368094-397705 GCA_002091845.1 Anopheles cracens
CGACCCATTCAAGCATATCTACTTTAAACGACTGCTTTTATGCGCGGTGCGAGATGCGGGTGATTTGATGCAAACCCTTCCCACTAGGTTCGCTCCTGCTCCTGCCACCCCCCTTGAAACCATCAGGGAGCGAAAGGCCACTAGCACTGCTTCATCTTCCGGCATCTGGACCTACTCTCCTCTCCCTCTAATGTGATGGTGGGCGGAAACGAGGTCAAACTTTTGTCATTCCTACAAGTTGAATCATCTTCTGGGGCGACGTCGAATGTGTCATTGGCACTGGACGCGAGGGCGGTCCTGGCCCGAGCGAAGCGATCGTAAAGACGCGCCAGAAAACGGGGACGGCAGGGCAATCATCAATCCCGTAAACACCGAAACCCGACGACGATGAATACAAATTATGTGTTCTCCCTTATGGCGGGGAAGCGTTCGAAGTTCGAAGCGCGCTTGTTTGTTTGCTCTACCGCTGGCTGCCGGCTCATTTAATGTCCTTATGCTTTTCTCTTGTCGCTGTGCACGGAGCGCATCGGACAATACACCGAAACGGGTCTTAAAAGTGTGTGTGTGTGTGTGGGTGCTGACAAGGACACCTCCTCAGCGAGTGTGGCATCGAAGAGCATAAAAATGTAAATACACCGTGAGATCAAAGAGGACGAAAACGAAGGACGTCACATGAATTGTTAGTCGCGTGGGGGAGTTCATTTCTGCTATGTGGGAAAGGACTGGTGTGCGTTTCGGCTGGGTGGGTGGCATCGATTTTCCAGCTTTTCCAGCAACCCGTGGGCTGCTGGCCGTGTCCTTGCATTTCCAGTCGCCCACGTGCTCCCAGATGGTGTTCCATATTTTAACGCAAACAATAGCGTAATTAACGATAATCCGACCCGCTAATGGAAACTTCTGTCGCACGGTGAAGGACACATTTCCTATGAGAAGGACCCACAAAGGGATTGTTCTCGAACGCATCAAATGTTTACAATTCGTTTGATGAACTCGTCCTGGGGACGTTAAAGTGACTCGCACTCGTTTTTATTGTCGATTCACGTTAATCGAAGTCCTTAATCAGAGAGTGATCGTGCTTTATTTGGGTTTTTTATGTTTAATCAGCCTAATGACCGATGAGGGTGGGTTCGTTTGAAGTAATTATAGACAGAAGGACGATTCGTTTCCGTCTGTGCGTGCCTGATCGAATGAAGACGCCATTGGACATTCGTGGACATCAACTTCTCCAGACTTTCTTTGAAGGCCTGGCCTTGGATGGTGCAATCGTGAAATGAAATTCGATGAATAAAACCCCGAGATAAAAGTGTTTTGCTCCTGTAAGGACTGTTTTGTTCGTCTGCTCGGACAATGATATTTACCACGGGCACAGTTCCAACCCAATCCTTCCGGTGTCCGCCCCGTCGATCGACTACAGTTTTAATTTATGTTCACCAAAGCGAATGGTCCGGAGGAGCTTTGTTTACCGCACGGGAAGCTGTGCGCAACGAAAAACCACTGGAAAAACTTCATTCAATTACGCGTCCCCATTACGCTCTGCGTCATAAAAATAACATACCGGGAGCCGGCCGGCCGCCCAGGGAGGTCCGTCATATCTTGGCCCGAGTGCCCTGGGCGCTTGAAGCGGCGAGAAGTCGCGGGTCGCACTTCTATCAGTCGCCCGTAAATTGTGACTAGATTTATGCGACTTCGCTCCGCTCGCCGTTACTACTATTTATCAGGTCTTAGCTGTGGGATGCGTGGCGCGAGGAAATTTATCGGTGAAAGTTCCACGCAGTAAATCGGGTAACGAATTCGAGCGCGATTTCGCGAAGCAATTGTGATAGTTGCCGCCGGGGTCACAAAAGGGTAGCAAGTAATAGCCTGAGAACGAGGGCAAGTTTTCTTTGGAAAGCGATGGCGCAATGGAGCAGAAATAGAGAAGCAATGGGTTTGTTTGGGAGAGAAGTAGGAGCAAAAACAAAATGATTACCTGAAGTTTGAACGGTTCTGATTAAGTGTATAAAGATTTCCGCACGGTATAAACTCACTGATAAGGGCCAATCGGAACCACTTAGGAAAGTTATCGGAACCTAGGGGGAACCTTCTCGGATCCTTATCGTAGTATATTTAGAGTCTTATCGGAAACAGCCCCCAAGATAAATGATACCAGATGTACATCAATAGAGGCTCAAAATATCTAAAAGCTCATCTGTCACTGCCGATGTTGTTCGATTTTGACAGCTGCTATCCACTACACATTCCTCTAAAGCGTGCGTTTTGCTTCTCTATTTACTTACCTCACCTTCACAGATCTCTGCGTCGGGCTGCTGAGCGTGCTGACGGACATCATCTGGCGCATCACGGTCGTGTGGCGCGCGGGCAATGCCGCCTGCAAGGCGATACGGTTCGTGCAGGTGTGCGTGACGTACGCGTCCACGTACGTGCTGGTCGCGCTCAGCATCGACCGCTACGACGCCATCACGCATCCGATGAACTTCTCCGGCTGCTGTAAGTACATTCGCGCCTGTCCGCACCTGGGGCGTACTCATGCGGTCCGTTTTGTTTGCAGGGAGCCGCGCCCGGAAGCTGGTGGCCGCTGCCTGGAGCTTCAGTATCCTGTTCTCCCTGCCGATGACGTACTTCTACGAGGAGCGGCTAATACAGGGTGAGTTTCGAACGAGATGGGAGCAAGTGTTGAGCGAGAAGGGTAGCATCATAGGGCTTCATTTTTGCAGGTAAAGTTCAGTGCTGGATCGATCTGGTTGAGGCGTGGCGATGGCAGCTGTACATGTGCTGGGTATCGGGTTCACTGTTCGTCATCCCGGCGCTGATCATTTCCGCCTGCTACGCCATCATCGTGCGAACGATCTGGGCGAAGGGAACCATTCTCGGTCCGATTGGTGAGTAGCAAGAATGTCCTGAAGTTAAAGCATGACTCCAGCGTTTATAGCATCCCAATTTCATTGCAGATCGTACACACAACGGTCTGGCCGACCTGGCGACACGGAGGGCCAGCTCGCGCGGCATCATTCCCCGTGCCAAGGTGAAGACGATCAAGATGACGATCGTGATCGTGATCGTGTTCGTGCTGTGCTGGTCGCCGTACATCATCTTCGATCTGCTGCAGGTGTTCGGGCAGATCCCGGTGACGCAAACGAACATTGCGATCGCATCCTTCATCCAAAGTCTGACGCCGCTCAACTCGGCGGCCAATCCGCTCATCTACTGTCTCTTCTCGACGCAGGTGTGCCGCATGATAAAGTGAGTGGTCGTAACTTAGCACCGATTTGAAATAGTTCACAGAATTTTGAGCGTTTTTTCACAATTGGAATGGCATAATCCAATCAGGAGATGGAATTTATGCAGCGAGCTTCTTAGAAGTGCGATATTCGAAGAAATTTCCTTCGGAATGTTTAATCAATCAAAGCAAGCTTCAAAGCGGATAGAAGAATGCGGCGCTAGTCTCCGCCCCGCCTGCTATGCCGGATGGCAATGTGTTTTTAATTTTAGCACTCCATTCCCGAGCAAGCCATGAAATTTGATCCAATCCAGAATCGCAATCATTTCGCGTCATGGTGGCAGGTGGCCCGGTGCTTTACGGGAAGGCGTCATAATTTTGCACTGTTCTGATTATTGATTTATGCTCGTAAATTTGCAATCGCATTTTCGCAACCGTACCGACATATTCCATAGTGGATCGTAAGTTTCTGCTCTGCCAGCAGTCATCTGGTGTGAATGGTGGAAAATGTGCTACCCTTCGGGTGTCCTTAAAACTTTATTAACAAAACGCTCTCTACCTCGCGCTCGATAAACCGATAAACCGGAGCTTATTCGCTTCTTTTTATGTGCGTTTAATTTTAGGAGACTGCCACCGTTCCGGTGGCTCTGGTCGACCAAGTGGTGCTGCAAACCGCACGACGCCGGCACGCTGCCCATCGGCAATGGGACGGCGGTGAACGGTACGGCGCACGGCCGGTTTCACAACCACAACAGCAGCGACTCGATGCGCACGCTGACGACCTCGCTGACCGTGTCCCGGAGGTCCTGCCTGCGACCGGCCCGTGTGGTCATCGTGGAGCGCCCGAAAACGGAACTCGCCATGTCGGAGGTGTAATGTGCAGGGTTTGGAAGTACTGCTGAGATAAGCCCCATTAAGGGAATGAGTGAAAATGAACTTGAGATTTTAGCTCTTCATTTATTTATTTGCTTTATATTCATCAAACTACGGAGTAATATACATCGAAAGAGGAAGAATAATGATCACCAACTGTTTGAAGATTGAAGGAAAATAAAAAAAATAGAAGCAGTTTAGTGATAAAGGACCTTTTGGTGATAGAGAACAGTATTCCTAATATCGATGATTGGCTCGGTGAAATTGGTTCACTTTCACTCGTTCTCTAAACAGGGTTATAGGAGTTAAATAATGAATGCCCTATAGGCAACAGCCTAGATGAAAAGGAGTGGTTAGGGTAGACGAACAGCTATGGAAAGTATTTAGATGCCGAGATGTCCAGGGGAAAACCATCACCGCGAACAATTTGAGATTGGAGTGGAAGGAAATTATTGTTCCTTCCCGTTTTGCACGCACACATTCTCACTCATCGCTCCCTCTCCTAGTATAAGGATAAACACTAACGCACGACTATACGCTCGCGCTTTTCGGCATGCTTATGCTGACGTTGGCTGGAATGCCGTAACCAAAACAATCCATACCCACCATCGATCGCCAGGTTCAACGAACCTCAGCATGCGGAAGGATATGAAACTGAAACCGGCCTGAAAATGGATGGGTTCGGATTTCCCGCCCGTGGAATTGATGCTTTATCAGTGGATACCCCGGATGACGGACGCAGCAGGGAAGCCCAAATCCCGAGAATGATGTCCCTTGCGAGGTTGCTAAAGAGGGCATCAGTACGCAAGGACGTAGATTGAATCTAGAATCTACGTACGTTATTCGGCTCCAGTGTCCTTTTTCCTCCCAAAATTTATGTAAGGGATTTTTTGTCCGATGAAAAATAAAAAAGTAAACGCTAAAAACATTGTTCCTGCATAGCCTATTATTTCTTGCGTGTTCGCAATATACTTCACTTTATTTGTATATATATCATCAACAGGTATACAAGAATGTTTCTGTTACACAATCTGCAAGTGGCAAGTTTACCACTTGTTTGTTTTCGTTTGTTTGAAATTTTTAGTAGTTTTTCTTTTTTTATACAAAAATTAAAACATCGTCAGTCTAACGGAGAAGAAGTGGCAGAAAGAAAGTATACGATATCAACGATACAGTTTTAAACATATCCACATACTCTAACACGTTTGGTAGTAAACGTTCTGCTCGAATCTAATTTAAACATAGTGTTTCCAAGTAGGGTTGAATTTCAGTTGTATCATACAAAAACGCACACGCATTCACCGACACGGGCACGGGGAGTAGCAAACGTTATGGCAAGGTGTTCCGAAAGACACCCGGCTTAGGCGAAACGTTAGCCTGAGATTCGCAACACGTTTTCAAACCTTTGAATGCCAATGTAATCCTCGAAAACATGAATGCAGCTAGACTAACGTTGTACAAACTTATGCGTGGTGCACGCTACTGCCTCATTCAAATCAATCGAAATCTCATCGTCATCGTGTCCCAACCAGCTAGCTTTATGAGAACTGAACAAAAATATTATAAATCATACGTTAATAACATGCTTGTGGTGCCAGCTGCATACTCACGGGCTGAGAAAGTAAAATTTGCGCCCTGAGGTATGCAATCCGCACAACAAAACCTAATAATGCTTCATAAACGGTTAAATTTCTCGTTTGATACAGGTTTCTTCCCATGCGGGGATGTAAACGAACGCTTATAGCGCAGTAATGAGAGCACAATCCAACCCTAGCAGACTATCAGAACATTTCGAGGCAACCGTTTGTTTCTTTATATTTAAAAATGCATAAAGCTAATCAAAGCACATCGATGGGTTAAAATTGTCACCGGCGGTTTGTAAAATGTTGTGTCATGGATGAACGGAACACAAAGACAAAAAATCACTCCTCTTCTTCGTTGTCCTGCGACTCGCTACTCGCTACGGTGATGGCAACGCGGCACCGAAGGGTTGTTCTGCTGGGGCTGCAGCTGCCGTGGGTGTGCCTTCCTAAAAACAACTCGGCCGTGTTATCTCTTTGGCTCGTGAGACGTACAAATTACAAATTATCCTTTCGCTCTTCGACCCGACCCGTAAGCCGGCCGCTGGAGATTTGCCCGGTTCCGGACCCGGCTTTCCGGGTCCCTGCTGCGTTGTCTTTGGAAAGTTGGTGGTTTGTGTAGGTCGGTAGTTTCGTAATCCACACGCTGACTAGAGATTAGCACCGGGCCGGAACGGGTCGGCCAACGGACAAAGGTGTGCTGAGATCCTTCCTGAAGCTCCGATGCTCCAAATTCAAGCTAGCCGATGGTGGAGAGCGGTCTTGTGCACGAGGAATATCTTGCCGTCGGTGTCGAGATAGACCTGCGTGGCACCGGGCGGTGGGGGCAGCCCACCCACCAGCCCACTCCCCACCGCCCCTCGCTACACGAGCAACCGGCCGGCGACGGCGCCAGTGCCGTTCGTGCCTCTCGTCGAAACGGTCGCCGTGGAACGCCGGGTCGACACGGTCAGCGAGGTTGTCAGCGTCCGCATCGAGCTGCTGCTGTGCTGGTTGCGCAGGTTGCGGTTCCCGTTCGAGATCGTACCGCAGCGGGCCCGATCCGAGCGATCGTCGTCGCTGCCGCAGCACAGCGGCGATGACAGAAGCCATCGGAATGGTGGAAGTCTTCTGTGGAGCGAGGAGAAGAGTGCACGATTAGATGCGAGGATCAGCTTCATTGTCACGCTGCTGGTACTTACTTCAGTGTGCGCACGAAGTGCGTGGAAAAGAGACAGTAGATGAGCGGGTTGGCGGCCGAATTAAGTGGCGCCAAGCTTTGGATGAACGTAGCGACCGCGAGGTTCGTTTGCGTCCTGGGAACCTGCCCGAACACCTGCAGCAGATCGAAGATGATGTACGGCGACCAGCACAGCACGAACACGATCACGATCACGATCGTCATCTTGACCGTCTTCACCTTGGCACGGGGAATGATGCCGCGGGAGCTGGCCCGACGACTCGCCAGTTCCGCACAGCCTCCGTTGCGCAGGGGACGATCTGTGGAGACCGACAAATATGCGTTGTCACTAATAAAAGTATACCTGTTTTTGTTAAACATCGATTAATGGTTCATTTAAAAGTTGGTTGTAGGTATTGAGGCATATAAGGCAAATTAACGCCTGAAAGTATGCAAATCATGAGCAATGTCTATTTATTGATAATTCTGTTACTCCGTGCTTTTCCTCCCCGTTGGGAACCCCAATAAAATTGCAATAAAATCACCACCGGGTTGGAATGCTCGGGCAGCCAAAATTACACGCCCCATTTAGCGCCCAACACGTGGTTGATTATGGTGTGTCGTATGCACACGCTTTCCCATACACTCTTCTGGACACACTGAAGTGCGAGTTTGAAGTAATCATCGTCATTATTATAAACCCGCAGCCCGTGCCCGTGCCATCTCGAGTGAGTGCCGGCGTGTGTGCAATCGAAACCGGCCACAATGGGTTGTTTTTCTCGTTAGACGAGTGGTGTTCATGCTAAATTGGGCGCGCAAAACGCGCAAACCTCGGTTGGGGTGGGATTTAAAACAAACGAAAGGTTAAATTCATTAAGCGCTGAGCGTGAAGTGCCTCTCGCAGCGATCGTCGATGGGACGCAATTATTGTAATGAACGCACGCTTATCGCTGCGAGCCGGTGGCATTTGATGGGGCTGTGATTGATTGTAATGGGTGTTTTGTGGTTTTGTGCTGCCGATTGGTTCACGTGATGGGATTTATACTGTTTATCCCGACTGTTTGTGGTGTATAATTACACCGAGATGGGACCAACGGTAGACGCGCTAGAAGATGTTTTATTATTTATTGGGCACTCATAAAGGCAAATATTCAAAAGTTGAAAACTCGACAACAAAAATCGTAAAATGTTGAACACATTTGCCAGAAATGGTATCCTAGAGACAAAAATGGATATTTAATATGCAAAATATAGAAACAAAATATAGACTAAGAGATTAGAAACATCCTAATTAGATTTAATACGATTTTATAATACTCAAATGATTATAAACGTCTTCTAAAACACTATGAAACAAACATTGAAGCTCATTATCATGTATTTTTAGCAGAACATCGTTAAAAAATGCGCTTTCAATCGAACATCATTAAAAGATTTGCTGCTGAATACCGAACGCTAGGTAAAGAAACTTACTTTATACTATTTGGTAGCTAATTACACCAATACGAGCTATCTTATGATCTTGCAAACTTGCGATAGCAAAAAAGAAACAACAACTTGATGCTGTTTAAAAGCCAAACAGGGCAATTAAACATTATTTGTCTCTCGGTTGGATCGATTTCTGTTTCTTTTTTCTTGCTACTCCATCCATATGGATGATCATGGTGATGATGATGCACTGATAAGTTCCACCATCACTCGATGTAATTTAAAATTCCCAGTCAAAACGGCATGCCTCACACCTTCGGGGTGCACAATTTCAAACGAGCACTGGCCAGTAAGCTACCGGCCCGAACCGCGGACACTTGTCGGGTCGCAGAGCATAAATATACATTACAAATCAGCAACTAGGCCGCCCCGATACACGACACTCGCACTTGCTCTCTCCATCTCTCTCCCTCTCTCTCTCTCTCGTAAGTGGCCGTGCGTGGCCTGGCGGAACGTGTAACTGTAACTGTGCGGCTTATGCTGCACTCCGGCGCACTTCCCTAGATGGGAACTTCGCATTCTCATAAATAATTAATCGAATCAACATACCTGATCGCGGTGGTGCCGTGGGCTGCTCGCGCGAGTGCGAGCACCCGGTGAGTCGCGCTGGGCGTGCGCGCGCGCGCGCGTTGCCATATTCCGCCCATCGCCCATTTCGGTGCGATCTTTGCCGGCCGGGTGGGACCCCACCAGAAAGTGCATCAATCTAACCGCGCGCCGGGCGCAGCTTATCATCGGAACCGACTGCGCACTTCCGAAACAGGCACTAATGAGCCGAACTTTATCAATTAATCGTCTCACTCACCCCCTGCTAGCTGGCGGTAATAACACCAACGGCGCCACCAGCAAACCGGCCTGTGATGACGAGATCCAGGAGAGGGAGACTGGGAAAACACTCCAGGAATTCATCCCAAAACGGTGACCCATTTGTCACCGGAACCGATACGATTCATCAACGAACTTCACTTCCCCTGCGTATAGAGACGAGAACGTGCGTGAAGTTACGTACATGCGAAAATACAATACCCACCGAGCCGGATGTAGCTGACTGACGGCGAAAAAGCGAAATACAAAAAAAAATCCCCACCGATTCCAGGAAATGTCCCTCGGGAAACGTCCCAAAAGTAAAACACATTACGGGGCTGGGGGCTGGTCTTCCGATAAGATTCCCGGGCGTGAAAATGGGACACGCTTGGTTAGGACGCGAATGGTGCGTGGGTTAGGGGCAGAAGCGAAAAAAAAAACAAACTTCATCGCAAACCAAACGATTCCCGAAGGCATCGCAAAAAAAAACGTGAAAAAAGTGACATTGCATCAACGCCATTTCAGCGCTGCGCTTTTCCGCTAAATATAATCATAAATTTAGTGTCCTTCGCCGTCTTTTCAATGCGCATTAAGGACTCCTGGGAGAAGAGAGAGAGTGAGAGGGCGAATGGGAAGCCCGAAACGAGGACAAACTAAAGTATGGGCTCTATGATACAAATGGCCGTAAAACGTCTATAGTGGACGAGCGGAAAAGTTTCTTCAGAAACGAAGCAACATCGACAAAAAAAGCCTGCCAATTTGTAGGAAAGCAAGTAGGCCCAGCGAAACGGACCTAGGCGAAAGTAGGTCAAAGTGTTTGGACGGCACGCAGTAGGCATCTCGTCTCGACGGAACGCATCGAAGCCTTTCGGAGCGGCCAAGATTGGACGGTGTGTGAAGCTGGGTGGGTGAGCTGCGATACGCAGTTTTTATTATTTGATTTCCATTCTTTATTTTCTTTCCCTTGTGCCCATTGTTTTGGCCGTATCCAAATTCTTCGGAAAGCAATGGCGGTTCCGTGCGGTGGAATGATTGGCGCTAAATTTAACACCGTCGGGGTCGTCTGTGTTGGGGAAGTGAATGCTTGAGTTGAGCTCTTTTTTCTCCCTCCGAGTGCAAGCTCGTAAAGACTGACGTCTTAAAACTGTGGAAGAAGAGTAAAAATCGCAAATTTTTCTAATCAGTAGAGACGATCAATAGAGGAAGCCACATTGTACGACCTGGTCCATTGCAATGAACCTTCCAACAAGCCTGCTATGAAGAATCATAAATTTGGAAAAGGAACCATTCTGTGTGTACTTGTTTACATGGAAATTCCTTGGAATTTTCGCCGTTTCTTAAAGATTCGCACATAATGTTGCTCCTTTTCATCAGCTCCCGCCCGAACATTCCGCTGAATGGAATGCGAAGTATTGCTGACGCTCCCATTTGGCTAATAGTTTTACGAGACTCATCAGCGCTGTTCATTTCCACGAACTATTTACCCTCGCAGCTTGATTGCATACGATTCATCCCTCAAACACCCTCCAAGCTGCGTGTGTTGGCGTGAAATTGCACTTAAAAGCAGCCATTATTTGTTGAACCAACTTGGCGCTTATCAGCGCACTTCAACGGACATTCCCACCGGTAGCGTTGGTAGGTTGTAAGAGATGTAAAAAAAACCTTGCGAAATGAAGGAAATATCAACGTCATCTCACACCCGGAGGGAAATTTCTACACCTTTACACCTCCCACGGCTGTAAACACATCCGTCATCCGGTTCGGTGTGGTGTACGAGTACGGCTCCCAGCATCATCTGCCCGTACGGTAGCGTTCGTCGGGCGGCGAAACACGAAACGGAACCGTTCCAACTATTTGAGATCTTGTAAACATTTGATCCCACAGTCAGGCACGCTTCCATAAATCAACCTATCAATCCGCGACAGCGCATCGACAAGGGGATTGCAACATCTGTACTTCGTGGCCAAGCACTAAGACACGTCCACCACCGCAGCGCACCTCGCCACTCGTCCCCAGCCATCGTCCAGCCAAAGCAGGAGCAACAAGGCGAACAAGTCAGGCAAGAAAAAAGCACGCGTACTTTTATTGAGTTATTATGCGATAATCAGCTTGATTTACTTGTAATCCACAGGGTGTTGCGCTTAATGTAGTGATTATGTACGATCCGCCGCTTTACCCGCGCGCCCGACACGTGCATTGGTGCACGTTCCAATGTCAAGTACGAGCGTGCGCGAGCGCGAGGAACAAACTGCAACTGCACCGGTGGACATTCGCGTCGACCGGGGGAAAACAAGCACGGCACGGCAGAGAGAGAAAAAACCCTGTCCGAGGCGACGTATAAATAATGAAACAGTTAGCGCTTCGCACGGGCCAAAGAAAAGCCAGTTGAGGCTTTCGCACGGTTCGACGTGCAATCCAATTTCTACCGGCGATTAGGGAAACGTGCTTTTGAAAGGAGCCACAGTTCTCGCTGCTGCCAGGACATTCCGCTTCAAGGTCTGGTGTGAAAGCGCGAGCCAACCCGTATGGAAAATAGTGCACCGAAGCGAGCTGCTTAAAGCGCCGATGATGAAAACGACCATCACCGAGCGGATGCACCGGGCGGTGGAGCGGAGAAAAGGAGAGAAGAAAGGTCATTTAATTTAATGGGATCCTAAATAAAGGCACTATCTAAACGAATTATCGGAAGTGGAAGCACGCAGCGGGCGAGCAGGCAAGCCCTGCGTGCGATATCTTCCTTTGCCGCGCCGTGGCCGCTTTAAGACATAAAACTTGCAGGACAAAGTCACATCCTTCACGCACAGCTCTATCTGAGGGAGGAAAAGCGACTGAAAAAATGGACGTAATGCGAACCGGATGCGTTTAATTTTGTGCTTATTGAAGCGCAAAATGAATACGTTTGCTGATAAACGAAACGTGCGCGATGCGTGCTCTGCCTCGTGCAGGATCGTCGCTACCTCCACGGTGTAAAGAGTTGAGATAACGTTGTGCTTCCAGCGGAATGGATATTGTCGAGCCCGTTTTCCAGTCTGGTGGAAAGCTTGCGCACATGGACCGCGTGGACCACGTGGATGAAGATATCGTACACCACATTGGACGAGCCGGCCGCCCAGCACCCAGACAGCGCCAGACGGTGCAGGGACACTATACGACGATGGTTGAAATTAACACATTTTAAAGTCGCAAATTAGGGTGGTTTTCGGTTGGACTCGTCGTTGTCCGTCCAATCTGTAATTAGTTGTCCGGAGCCGACGAAGTTGGAGTTTTTGATCCAGACATCAATATCCCCGAGCTGCTGGTCGAACTTTGTCGCAACAGTTGGCGTCTTTATGTGGCTGCTGGTCCGCTCGCCTACGACTCCGACTATCGTCATTCTCCGACACCATAACTCCTGGTTGTTCCTCCGTGGTACTGACGCTGGCAGCAAACCGGAGCAAAAGTGCTTACCGTCGCACCGGAGGGAACACAGTGCAAACATATGGCCACTGGTGGACAAGATAACCGAGTGTAAAGTTTGTTGACGATGTTGGGGGTACGGTGGCACGGTGATGGTACTTCCAACTACCGCTTACTTCGAGAGTAGGTCAAACCGCTGGCCGTGCGGTGCGTTTGCCGGACATTTGCAAACAATTTTCGCATCTCAAGCTCCCGGGTCCTACCGCTCTTTAAGTACTTGTGAGTGGCTGTGTGTGTATGTGTGTGCTAATTAGTTGACCATTTATTTTTCTCGCAAAAGTAAAACAGGCACTGAAGAAAGCATCCTTTGACTGGAAGTCTACAAAACATATTAACAAAAACAATTCTAAAAAATATCCTCTGGGACTTGTTTCTCCAAAAGGAAACCTGAATCACCCATGTTACCACAATTTATAGCTAGCTCGCCTCTTCTAGCCCAAACACATTCTAGACCCCCGCATGAAAGGAACCGCCTAATAAATATTCACGCTGTTGCCGGCTAATGATTCGTGATAATCCGCACGCCCGGTGGGACAATTGATTGTAAATATAAATTGCCCACCTACCATCGACAAGCGTTAATTATCAAATACTTTTCCCTTCCCACACAATCACATGCTAGGAACAAAATAGAATTCCAACCACCCGAAAAACATAAACCCCATTTGTAATTTAGATTCCGAGGTTTCGATTTATGGCACCGAAACACGGCACAGTATGGCGGCACGTAGGTTTCAATTTCGCTCCACCGTCGGTGGGAAAGCTAATAAATTAGCAGACGGCAATAAAATATGACAATCGAAAATGGCAAAATCAATCCGACGACGACGAGGTTGTCTGTGGATGGGCGGCCAGCTAGGAAAGGTAAAATATTGTACGGCCATAAACATCGCTAGACACGCGATGTTATCTTATCGTGGACGGGGAAGCATTAAGTTGTTAATGATTTGTAGCCGAATTGAATTGTTCGGGTGCTGTCTGCTTCTTTGATTATGGTTTTTTTTGCCTATCAGAAATAAAAATCATCCAATGTTTTGGGTGGATACATAAGTTTCTATGGTTTAGATATCCGATGTCACCACGACGACTTCATTTGGCTTTATTTCTGTCATTCTGTTGACTTGCTGTCACCCACTATCTGTCATTTCGCTCAAGTCCTAATTCACTCCTAAAAATAGCTATTCATTCCGGTCAAAGGAGCAGCACGTGGTTGACTAACATTTTCAGTCCCACCAGGATGTGAAAATCTAGATTGATAATTAGAAAGCTGTCCCATTTTTACCACGTGATCTGTAAATTGCCTGAGACATTATCACAAAGGTATCAAATTTCGATAAAATGGCTCATGAACCAATTCGAGCTCCTAATGAACTATTCAGAAGGTGTACATTTCAATAGGTTTTGTTTACTTTACACCATTAGGGAGGAGTCTTCCGAGAAGGTCAGTACTTGGAGACTTCCGGGAAGGATGGATGTTCTGATTGGATGGATGGAGCACCTCATACGTCGATACGTATCCGAATCCCAACACTCTCACATGTAATCACTTCAGTAAAACCTTAAAAATCGATTCACAGCAGGATACTTTGATAAGCAAATATTTAATGGTCTTTAACCTTTTTTCTCGTTCCATCGTTTAATTGACTCTGGATGTCATAAATTTAATGCACCCTTGTCAAGTAAACCGAAGCCTGGTGACTTGTAATGTCCGTCACTTACTGTCACTATTCAATGCCCGTCGTCTGCGTTCCTCAATGGCCGATCAGATTAGTGCCAAGAGCTGCCGTTTAAACTTAAGTAACAAAACGAGATGATTGATGGAACGCATGGTGACGCCGCCCACGCTACATGTGACACTAATGCACAATCTGATCGACGTTTGTTGCATCTCGAAAATCCGTTCCAAAGCACAGCAAAAAAACACACACTTGATCACACTTTACGGCGTACCGTGTGACGATGAAAATGGTTACAAACTACTCACTCGTTGACCGTTGGCCCGCGTGGAAAGTGTTTATGCGCTTTCTTCCCAGCGCTCGATTGTTCTAAATTCGTCCGTTTGTTCAAAATTATGGTCTGGAGAAACATTTACTATTTTTCTGATACATTATTGAAATCTAACTCTGATAACCCTCCGATAAGGCGCCGATAAGAATCTAACGAAGTTCTGACAATACTACAATAAGAATCTAATAAGGTCCGATAAGACACCAATAAGACTCCGTTCATGTTCTGATAAGGCTCGGATAAGACTCCGATAATACTTGGATAAGGCTCCAATAAGGTTCCGATAAGGTTCCGATAAGGCTCTGATAAGGCTCTGATAAAGCTCGTTTTAAGCTCTGATAGGGTTCCAATACGGCTCCGATCAGGGCCTGATTAGGCTTCGATGAGACTATTAAATCATCGCTTTCATAAGATCCCCATAACAGTATAAAGAACACATTCGTGTAAAGATTCGTGTAAAACCTCTTCTTCTTCCAAATGAATCTAAATAATTTGTGCACTCGAAGCACAGCCGAGCACAACACAAAAAGCATTGCCAAGCCACCATCCAAGCTTTGATGATTATCGGAGAAGACGGGCTCGGGTAGAACACAGCGCGTATATTCGCAATTCATCGACATCCATCATCTAATATCGCGATCGATTTCAGGCGAGTGTGTGGGTGAGAACCGTCCACTTTCCCTTTCGATTCCCATTTTACACACGGTGGGACTTGTGTGTTTTTGTTTTCGTGTTGTTTGTATGTGTGTGTGCGTGTGTGTGTGTGCGTGTGTAACCATCCTTTGGGTGGGTCATTGGCACATGGACACATTCCGGCTCCGACGCAACAGATCTACTTTAACCTTTTTTCTCGTTCCATCGTTTAATTGACTCTGGATGTCATAAATTTAATGCACCCTTGTCAAGTAAACCGAAGCTGTCTCAATGAAGACATTAATCTCCAAAAATGTTTCCAAATGATGCCTGCAGAAGGAGTTAAAGGCTTCCCAGCACGCATCACACGTGCCCGTCCGTACGGAACTTATCGAATCGTTGTGACATTAAGGTAACGAAGGTATCAATACTGAAACGTCATAATGGTATCGGGGGAGCTCAGATCGCCGCGGACTGGCGTGTCGTTCAAACGTTAGCCTTCTCCCGCACGAACATCGTCCGTGACATTTGTGGGCAGGACCTCACGGTTTTTAGTTCCCGCGATTGTGCCCGCGTAATCGGAAAGACAGCCAGACAGACAGACAGTGCGGCAAATGAATTCAATTAGCTGCGCACTGCAATTACGGGTCCGTCGTTTCGTCTTCGTCGCGCGGAATTTGCATCGAACCAGCGCGCAGCGGCTGCAATTATGCGCCGTTTAACGGTTGTTCGAAATTCAATTACCTTACCCGTGCGGTGCGGTGGATGTCAATAAAACGGGGCGCGGACTCGGTAACCTAGATTGCGCCACTGCAAGCGAGTCGCAGAAAACCGTCCGGGTGGACGTCCGAAATTGGAAATTAGCATCGCCGGCATTAACATAAACATTAACATAAACTTCTGTTGCACATTCGCATGAATTCGCACGATTGTTGCACGATTGTTGCAGCGGAGAAAAACCGGCTGTGAGGTTGACGTTCGGCGACATTCGGTATTGCCGGCGCGTTCTGAAACGTACGAGAATGCATCGCATTCGATGATGTACGATTCGCTCTTTGTCGCCATATCACACGAAACATCCGGAGCTGCTGGATTTTTTTGACGGTCGGTGGATTTCGAACGATTTATACCAGCCAGAAAGAGCTGAAAGTGAAGTGAAATGCACATCGTTCCGCTTCGGTAAATCGACGTGTGTAGTTCGCCTTCACCCACACCACACCACACTGCACCCGGCCCGTGTACACTAGTTCCGCAAGGACACACTTCACACCGCGACCACTTCACCACCGCCGCCGTATCGTTTGTTCAAAGCGACGCTCGCCGGATTGTCGTCATCATCATCTTCATCGCCGTTGGTAATCTCGGTGTCGCAGTTTGCATCGTCCACCGCCGCAGTGGCGGCCATCGTTGCATCGCGCCGCAGTCCGCACGCCGGTGACAAGGACAAGCCCCGGTACGCAAATACGATTCGCTAATGAAAACAGGGATCGGTGGAGTAAGGTGGAAATAGGGGTATCACCGAAGCACTTGTACACGTAAACCGTTTACACTCGCACTAGACGCTGTCCTTCTTTGCGCGATCGTCTGATAGGGACAATCTTTCGGGACGGTGTTGTTGCTTCAGGATACGATAATTCTGTAACGAAACAATACGGAGCGGAAGATAGTGAATGTTCCTCAACATTGCTACCCGGAACAAAGAACTCGCGAAGATGCAAACTGCAAAACATGGATGTAGAATTTGTGGAATTTGGCGCAACTCTATTAACCTTTTCCAATTTGTGTAGTAATGTCCTTTATCTGCCATTTTCTAATGCGTTTGATCTAACACTCAATCACGGTTGTCGAGCATTGCCCTCCATTGAAACAGCCTGATCAATCATTTCCTGAACTCTTTCTCTCGCTTGCAAACTCTATCACTGGTGGAAGCTAGCCGTATAAAAAGAGATTCAAATTAAGCTGGAGAAGGAAAGAAAAACGTTAACAATTTGATCGATTCAAGCACTACCACCGCAACACGCAAAAGATTGATCGAATGTCACGATGAAAAGAAATCAATTATATTAAAAGCTACATAAAAAAACCCTTGAAAAAATCCTCCCTTCACGGGTAACACAGCTGCAAAAGCGGCACAGTCGAGATTAAGCTACCGGCGGGTCGTGATTACCGGTTTTGGGATCCTATTCGCCGCACGGATTAGCGATGGTCCAGATTTCTGTTGATGGTGAGCGTAAATTTTAACGACCCATAAACTGAGCCTCCCACTCCTGGAGGAGGCTACCTTTTCACCTCGCGTCGAACTGCAAAACCAGAAGGCTTTTGTAAACAAATTACTTCCGACATTACGGGCTCATTACGGTAAGTGCTTAATTACTCAGTGCGTCTCAGAGCGGCGTGAAGAGTGAGGTCTAAATTTAGCCGGTCCGCAAGGCACGAGGCTTCCTTTCGATGCGCTGATGTGGTGTAAAGGCTATTTTTAGCCTATGATAACGATGATCGTTTAATGTGATTAAGTGATGGGCGATAAAGATGCGACAAGATGATTTGTGTTTTATGATCATTCGGAGCGCTGTGATGTTTCCATTATGCTTGCCGTGTTATGATTATCGCGTTGTGTCTGGGTAGTGGGAGATATTATTTTATAAGCCATTTAGCGTTTTTTTCTAGTCAATCTGATCCACTGTGTCTGCGATGAGTATCCAGACATTGAGTGTTCAGTTTTAAAGACAGCAGGTTATGACAGATTCCTGGATATTTATCTCATTTTTCTCGTGTTGGTATATCTCAGTAAGAGACAGGATTCCAATTTCCAGTATTTTAATAGTTTTCTAGGATTATCTAGTTTATTCTAAGTAGTGATCGCCAGTAAAGGGCAGTTTGTCGCATCTTACTGCAATTGTTTTATTACAATTTATTGTTCTTTAGCGAATCAAGTGGTTTCACAGCGAATAGCTACTATATCCACACTGTGGACATGATGTTGCAATAAAATGTCTCATTTGTGACAATATTAATCACGCAGCGCCGGGGAAGTAATAAATCACCGTGCAGGTAGCAATGCTGACGCCGAAAGCCATGTAATTAAAACCTGCCGTCGAACGATCCGTTTCGAAATTGATTTTTAATTTAATATCTCTCTAACGTCACCCCCGGACACGATCATACAAATTGATATTAATTCCGAGATAGCGCAGCGATTGATTATCATCGCCCGCGGCGTGTAGCTGAGGAAACGGCCACGCACACACACACACACACACACACCCGGCAACGGCCACCGAACAACGGCAATTAACTTTCCAAATCCAGTTTCATTTCTCACCGCCGGTGTGCCGGTGGGTCAGCCGTTTAGTTTAAACGCAATCCATAAATCAATACCGTTGCCCCGAGTCCCATTCATCTGTCAGCGAGATTAATCGTGCCAATTCGGGCGGTTCGAGGGGGGGGGGCTGCAGAAACGGCTTAAGCAAACACTTTGACACATTGCGCCGGGCTGTTCCGGTGGGGGAAAAATGTGTATGTATCCATTTCGATAGGACACAACAAACAACGGGCGAAAAAAAAAAACACCGTGGGACCTGACAACCGATCGATGTTCGATCGGAGTGCCTACTTATGCTTTTTTCTCTCCTTCTCTCACTCTATCTCGCTTCCGAAACATGTTATGCTGCCGCTGCTATGGTGGCGAAATCTCTCAATCGCTCGAAAACGAAAAAAAAACACAAACCGCTCTCACACATCGTCGTCCGGGTCGTCGAGTGGGCGCGCGCCCTTTGACCCAAAAGCCTCCCAATAAGCCGGCCGGAGAGCAACCGGAAGGCTTGGCGCGTTCTTGTGCGTCACCCGACCGGAGGTGATCGACACCGTTTACATAATTCGTACATTAATTTAATGCTGGCTCCGCTGGCTCGCAGCTACGACGACGGAGTAACGATTTACGACGGCTTTTGTGGGCCGCCCCAGGGACCCCGGACCTTGTCACGCGGGCACGACCACACAAGAAATGGGCCTGAAAGCTCCGGCAGTAGCCGAAAAACCGAAATGGGTGTTTTGTGATCCGCGGACCAATGTGGAAAACAATCGTTAAATTGAAACAAATTCATCAACCATAAAAACAGACACAGCGACCCGGCATGGGCAGAGCTGACTCCGTTCCGGGGCCTTGTACGGGTGAAATGTTTATTTACGCGCTGCGCGGCGTAGTGAAGTACGCCGCGTAAAGTGAAGATCGTCGATAAAGAGGAAACCGATGGAAATATGGAAACCGTGCCCGAGCGTTGGGGATGAGCAGGGAACACGTGACGCCCAACGTCCGCCGTGTCTTCCTTCTCACCGTATGGCACGGAATTCCAACGATCGGTAACCGATATCAGGTATTTTTTTGTTGCCAGTAAGATTCAGCACCATCTAAAATCGCCGAAAAAAACGATGCCCATTCTCCCCCTTCTTTCGGGGCGGCATCTGTTCCGCCAATAAAGCAATTATCGTCACCTTCACGATCTTGACACTGAGATGCCGACGAATTCGGCACCGTGGGTCGTGAGCCCGGTCGCAACTCTTTTCTCCGCGCGGCAGGGCATTCCTTTTCCGCGGTCCCGAGATCCGGAACCTGTCACCGGCTTTTATGTCGATCCGATCAGCCTTTGCACTTACCAGGTGAAATGGCGGAGGTGGCTAGGGAACGCGACTCTCGGGGCGTGCAATGCCAGGCGCAATTAAAACGCCTCGATCGTGGAAACAGAAATGTGTCGAAGGTGCTGGAGAAGTTGGGTAAGTTATTTCATTTCTGTGTGCCGAATGTGCGAAAACTCGTTTCTTGCTTTACGAGCGGTTTTTTTTGTTGTTTGCATTGCACTGCAATTTCCCAGCATACTTCGCGGTGCCATCTGGTGCCTTAAGTCTCCCCGAGGGAAGACGAGGCGTGGAGTGTGTGGAGAAATGTGTTCCCGTCCTTGACAATATAGGCAATTCGTCCTCTGGGAGAACGGATTCGAACACAGTTCATGTACGCACTTTGAACCAATACGAATTGACCTGAATTCACTAATTGCATCGTAACATTCCCGGTCGTACTGCAAATGTCGCTGAATTATGCACCGGCACCGGGGCTGATGGGGTCGGGCTGTCGGGTACTCAATTAGCAGGCGTATACTGGCTGGAGGGGTTTTCGTTTCTTCCGTGCCGGCGCTAGGTGTTGTCATCGGCGCTTCAGTGTTTCGGGTGTCGTTAATTGGTACTTGGCGTGGTTGTTTAGAAATGTGCGATAAACATCAGCATATGTTTCTTGTTCGGAGCTGAATGATCGAACACTGGAGTATTGTGCTATCGAGGATCTACAGCTTTTTTAACATTGACCCAAGTATGAAACCTTTTTTGTACCTTTTGTTAATGGGTGACATTCCAACGATTTAACCTACTCCCTAGAGAACCTAGTGAACTATTTTGGTCCAATTTGACCATTTTTTACATTTCTTTTATCAAAATTTACGAATTTTATGCACATTTGATTTTTTGACAATTTTACTTGGATATTATGAAACTGTTCCAAGTAGGTAAAATATTACAATACATGTGTAAAAATAATTAAAAAAAAGTAGGCAAACGCATTTTTGCTGTATTTTTTACCTGTTCTTAGGATCACCGAGACTAAAGAGAACTAATTTTCAACAAAATTGAAGAAATGTCTATCTCTTTTAAAGAGAACGCACATCTGCCAGATCTACGACTTTGGGGATGAAAACCCTGATAATTTGTATACTGTAATTGATAACTTGCTAACAAATTCATTCTCGTTAAAATTTATGATACATCCTAAAGAACATGTTTCCACCTGAACGACGGTTACCACCCTAGATAAAAAAAAACTAACTAAAGCTGAAGTGCTGTCAAAATAGATAACTTTTATTGACGTTTCACTAATTACACCAAGGTGGATGGGCAGACTACAGGTGAGTCCGTAGCTCTTTTTCTTACTAATACATAGACATGCAGTTTTGACAGTTACGAGCATGCCCGGATCAAAACAAATCCTTGGATTAAAACACGAAACATATGAATTAGAAGCTGCGAACAGTGCTATTAATTAGATAATCTAACACTATGAGAATAAATTCATCATTGTTGAGCAATCGGTACTTAAATCAACGCCGGTTATTACAAGTGAAGCAAGAGTTTGATCGTTGATGTTGCCACTCATCGTCTGGTCCTGCGGGACAAACTCACACTCTTGATTACTGGCTTTATTTACACAAATGACGAACGAAACACTAGTACAACGCAATAATCCTTCTTTGGCTTTTATGTATCACTGTTAAATAGGCATATTCTTTAGATAAAACCGAGGTTTGCTGGATAAAAACGCGTGCGTTCCGATCAAAACATCGGTTTGTTTGATCGCAGTGGTCTTCTTCCTCCTTTCGCTTTTTGCAGTCAAATCGTTCTGGACGGACTAACCTGTAGTATAAATGGACCTTGAATTACACTATGAGATCTGGAAAAGTTGTTTGCATAACCTAGCGCAACAAAACAAAACAACAAATTTGACGGATATATGTCTAAAGATCCCCAAGTGTACGACAAGCATGAATACACGCAACACAAACAATCATTTCATTATATTACACTTCGTCCAAGGTGATCTTAAGCGTCAAATTCGTTAAAATTCCGTCCAAAGACGTCCTTCGAAGTATAATTAAAGCCAATCGGCCTCACACCCACGAAGAACGTAACATTCCCTATGACAACCGGAAGCGTGCCCCACTAAAGCCCTTCGCAGGGCATCTACGTTGCGCGTTATGCGAGCGTTGAATCACGTTGAATAATTTTCACGTTTATTTACCTTACCATTAGAGCTCGGTACCGGAGGCCCTACGCAGCAGTGAGGAGAAAATCACAACAACTTCTGCTTTTTTCACACCATCACCCGGCGGAAGTTCGCCACCCGCGTGAGGGGTTTCCTTTTCAAAGTGGGTGTTTTTTTTGCCAGTAGCGGAACGGGGAAGCCAGAGACGACACCGTCGGTGACACAATCCTTACTTGCAGACTGCAACAGCAACAAAAAGCTGAGTCCGTCTCGGGCGGTCGGGACGGATGCTGAGAAGCGTGCCGCTTTTCGTGCCGTCACCGGAAGTGTTAAGATTTCCACGTTGCTCGGCCATCTGCTATGGGGGGAGTGGCGATAAATTCCATGAAAATCAGTCTCACGCTTCAAGCGCACTAGCGGCCTAGTAATTTAATCGTTTTCCGAATCGGCCGCTGGACGATGTGTAAATGTTTGCTCTACTAATTAACTTCTATTTCAAGGCTATTCCTTGAGAGCTTACTGTTGGAGGCAAATTTACTCTACTTTTCTTAGTATAGTTTGCATCCCGGATGAGTGCAATTTAAATAAATCCCGTAGCTCATTAACTTGTTTTTGATATCACGACCAAATTTCTGTAAAATGTCTCACCAACACGTGGCTATTACCCCAATCTGTGAAAAAATACCTATTTTCAATGCACGATTTCTATCAAAAATCAAATGAACAAAATTGGTAACACGCATCAAATCAAAATCAAAAGCTGATCATTAAAAGCGCGTCATCGCAAAACCACACAGATCAGCTAATTATTTCATTCGATCAGAAAAAAAAACCCAATTGCATGCTAATGCACTTCCCCGAGATCATAAATTAAACCCAATTAGCCAACCGCGAACCCGACCCACAGAAACGTGAGCCGAATCGTTTATTTACTACACCCGCTTTGTTGGTCATCGGTGGCTGGACGTGATGACATTTGCGGTTGATGCCTTGTTTTGGTTTCCCGTTGTTGTTTCCTGTATTGAACAAAAAAAATGCAAAATCCGCACGAAACTCGTGGCACCGCGGCGCGTTACAATTTGTATTCTCCGAACGAGGAGTGTAATAAATTGCATTTTGTTGATTTCAATTACCGCGATTGATTTTTTAACACCAGCCCTACAAATTTGTAAGGACGAGAGAGAGAGAGAAAAATCAGCATACACTCCGCCAACATGCGCCCATGCCCAATCTGTGCCCGCTTGTTTTCGGTTCCATCTATCACGGCTTGCAAAGGCAGAAGCAGAAAAAAACGCGTCACGCACGCAAACGCACATTAAAAATGGATGAAAAAATAATCCAACAAATTCCCACCCAAATACACCCCGGGAACGGGTACTTGTGCGGTTGATCGATTGATCATTAAGGGAATTTATTATCCCCCCCCCACTGCCGCTGCGCCGAACGCACGCCAAACGCATCGCCAGGCAGGCCAGCAGGGAAATAAATATTGTATTATTTATTTTCACGCCATCGTCGTCGTCGCCGTACGCGCGAACCGGGCGCCACCGCGGACACTTCTGCCCCGGCTGGGGCTACTGTGGGTTGACTGTGGTGTTTTACTTTGATTTTTTGCATGCTTCGACTACTGAAGGGAGTGCTCTACTGACAGGGAATTGGTGTGATTGAACGGGTTGAGATGTACTTGCGATGTACTAAGTGATGTACTAAGTTTCTAAGACTGTGAGTGAGTTACTAGTCGATTGTGAATCATACCATAATGAACTTTCTCAACATTATTCTCAGTGTTTTTATTGTTTTTTCTAGCGTTTGAGACACAAACGAGTTTACTTCTACTAAAAAGAGTCTAGTATATGATCTGTTATCCAGATTAAAAACTAAATTAGAGTACTCTTAAGCAATTGGTTAGGGTATCACCCCCAAAGCGAGGGTACCCATCTTCAAACACTTCTTAGACACAAAACAAAAATCCATCACAGTAGAGTGCCCCCTTTCCGCAAGCAACCAATTTGCAGCGAAAAGTGTGCAAATGGTGCTTCATAAATCTTCCTTTAATAACGTTACTACCGCGACGTTTAAATCGGCATCTCTGGCCGGTAAGCTAAATAGAATATTTGTACACTTATTATTGCACACAGCCGTGTCATTTATTACCGGCCACTTCTGCGGCCCCCGAATGCAAATTTATTGGCCTTATTAGGTTGGCGTCGCAAACTGTGCCGGTTGCGAAATGTGTTTCCACAGGTTAGGCGCTTGCGAAATGCCTCGCCCGGACCGATAAATAGGCACATCGAACACATCAAATGCGAACAGCTGTGGTCGTCTTGATATTGTATAATAAATACACGCAATAGTCCCAAATTTATTCAATTATTTTAATTCTAACTTCAAATTATTGAAGTGCTGGTTCGTTAGACAGCATAGCGGTTGCAGCGTCACTTTTTTTGCAAACAAAAACTCCTTCGAATTCGGAGAAAGATTCATCTGTTGCAAGCCAAACATTGGCTCCATCCGAGCGCGCTGGCTTCCCGTACGTCAACAATGCCGGCACCCGTGACAGCACCACGTCAAACCGGCACAGACACAACAACAAAAAAACAGCAACATAATACAAACACTTGCAAGCATGGTTTCGGGCTTTGAAAAGGATGTTTCAGGCGCAGGAAAAGCCAGCTTCCTGGAAGCTCACATCATCAACATCATCATCATCATCTGCTCCCGTTGCTTCTCACCCCGCTCGGCCCAACCCGTCGTCATTGTTTCCGCTTAAACCGGTTTTCACTTTTGTTCACCGGCACTAAACGATTTTTCTCGCCGTTGCGAAGCTGTTTTTTTTCGCGTTTCCCCCCCCAAACCTGAAGCATCCGGCGCATCGGCAGCCATTTTTTTTTCTGTTGAGCTTGTAAAATTTGAACAACCCACTCTGGGCGCCCACGTGGCCGACAAAAAAAAACGCAACATGTGAACATAGCACCCACGCAACAAGACCGTTTGCCTTACCGGAGATGATCGCGGTGGAAACAGGGAAACCCCGGACGTCGGACGAGCGGGAACGCGCGCTCGCTCGCTTTGCTGACTGATTGACGCGTGTCTCTAATTATGCTGCGAGTGGCAATTGATGCGCTTGAAATGCACATTTTTTGTTATTGTTGATTATTGTTCCGAGCGCGCCGGGTGAGCGCACGAGTAAATATTGACCCACAATGCTGGCACGTCGATGAACCTCCATCGATGGGTTATTTTTGGCACGTGCTAGAGTGGCAGGTTGTTTGTTGATATGGGTGACAGGAGAGAGAGAGAGAAAAAAAGTAGTCCACAGTGTGAGGCAACGACAGGATTTCAACAACATGATTAAAAGTTAAGCAACCCTCTGAGCCAGACAAGCAGAGCTACTCCCACGCATAGGTTCATAATTATGTTTACCGTATTTTTCTTCTAATTAATTACTGTTTATACCGTAGACGCGACACAGTCATCTTTTAACGATTAGGCAAGAAGGGTTCTATGGGAATGCAGGGTAAAAAAATGGAAAATTTCCAAATTAATGCAGACAACAACGCATGAAATGAGTAGTGTACTGGATATACTATCCAATGTCGTTTCCAAAAATGATAGTATAATAGTGAAAATCCGACACTCTCAAGGAATCGATTGGACCGATCTGAAAAGCTACAACAAACAAAAGTTGTCCAGAGACAGTCCCCATGCTAAACTTGAAAAATTTGGATTAATATTTTGAATCATATCCTAAGAATAAACTCATATTCCATCCTCGGGATATAGGCGGAAAAGTCAGAAGAAATGAATTACTCCCGAGAAATAATCACAATGTTTGCCTGTTGTTCGTAATGATTATCTTGTACAATGTCTTCCTATCAAGTCGTCCCAACTATATGTTTCTATTTTTGTCCCAACTGGCAACTCAAATTAAATCATTTCCGAAATAAAACTGTTCAACAAGCCAACTTGTTTAAAATACGTCACGAAATTGTCGGTTTCAAACGACTCACTTTTGTTCCAAGAAAGTACTCGTGCGTCACGTGCGTTTGCCACCGGCAGTATTTAAACATTTGTAAGTCTCTTTTGAAGACCGAAAAAAACAGCATCGTTGACAAATTGATGATTAACACACTTTTCCACCTTAAGTCCGCGTTAGTGGTTTCTGTCTTTTCGGAACGAATTAAACAACAAGCTGTTTCTACGAACGAGAAGTAGGTTACGAGACAAAGCAAACGGCACAAGATGTCGCTCACACTATCGTTCCGGTTGGTGAGCAACATTGAACGACAACCGGCGACCAAACGCGGGCAGACGGAGAAACAAACAAAATAACGCTTCCGCTGACGCCAGCCAACACACCGGAGCCAGACCCTATAATAAGCTGCTCAATGAAATGTTAAACAACAAAGGTGTGCGGGCAATAAACAAAAGCACCAACAAACGAGCACGACACAAAAATCGAACATCGAAGCCGATTGAACGGGAGCCGATGGTGGATTGCCGAAACGGACATGAAACCGCAGCTACCCTGGTGCGGTCAGTTACGTTCATTAACTCGCCAGTTGCTGACCGTCTTAATAACCGCTCGTTAAAACGTCGCGCCAGAGAACGAACGCGATCTCCGACCATGAACATTCGCGCCGGTCGTTTGGTCCTGTGGTTGGCGGCTGTGGTCGCATTCGCAGCGGCTTCCGGTGGCTATCCACGGACGCAACAGGGCAGACTGGGCGAGGCGAGACGGAGTCGGATATCGAAACCACCGGCGATCCTACAATCGACTGGAAGCCATCCGGAAGGGCTAGTGACGCTGGCGCGAGAACCGGAGTCCGTGGGAGCTATCAATCCGAACGTTGAGAATGTCGCCGCACCGGAAAAGGTGTCACAAACGACCGCCAGCGAGATGTCTGTTGCTCCGGTGAGCGATGAAACTCCGGCGAATAGTACCGTGGCCACAACAACCGAAAATGAAATGTTCCGATCGTATATGGTGAGTTTTGCAAGTTGACTCAACACCTTTTCCCTGCTTTTCGGGGTTGGGATGAATTGTTAGTGTGCAACTATCTGAAGTGTTTCAAGCTGTAACAATGTAATCGGACACTGGGTGTAGTTTTTGAAGGCAATTTTGTAAGATATAGAGGAATATTGTTTATATCTTGGGGCCATGAGTAGTGTCTCCACATTTCCCACCCAAACCAATCAAAGGTATGGCAGTAAGATTTGTTAGACTGCTTTTTTCAAGAAAACAATTTTGAAACAAGTAACAAACTGATCCTGAAAGAGTCATTCTTTCGAGGAAAACTGCTACCAATCCTAATGGCCCGGTGCTACTAATTCGTGACAGCATTGGAACAATTTATGGGCACTCAGCGTGAGCAACGTTCGTGGGAAGCTCTGTAACTTAAAGAAAGTACTCGTGCGTCACGTGCGTTTGCCACCGGCAGTATTTAAACATTTGTAAGTCTCTTTTGAAGACCGAAAAAAAACAGCATCGTTGACAAATTGATGATTAACACACTTTTCCACCTTAAGTCCGCGTTAGTGGTTTCTGTCTTTTCGGAACGAATTAAACAACAAGCTGTTTCTACGAACGAGAAGTAGGTTACGAGACAAAGCAAACGGCACAAGATGTCGCTCACACTATCGTTCCGGTTGGTGAGCAACATTGAACGACAACCGGCGACCAAACGCGGGCAGACGGAGAAACAAACAAAATAACGCTTCCGCTGACGCCAGCCAACACACCGGAGCCAGACCCTATAATAAGCTGCTCAATGAAATGTTAAACAACAAAGGCGATTGTGTGCATCATCATGTGTCGCTTATCGTAATGGATGGTTATTCGTAAGTACTTTCAATATATCTCACGCCGTTGAGCCCTCGAGCTCCGTCTCTCTTCTCGCTCACACTTTAAAATGCATCTTCCGTACGAGCCAGCATCCGTGCATGCAGCGAATGGTAAGTTATGGACCCGAAGTTCTCGCCACACGAGCCACCGACACGGCCAGCTTGGACGGCGAGCGACGAGCGAACGAACGGCGAAATGCAGGTGATTGTTTTTCTGTTTTTTTTTTGTTTGTTGTCCGCAGCCCACCTTCTCCCGTACATCTCGCATCTCGTGCCATTTTAGATGAATTTATTAGCTCTTTTGTTTCATTTGTCTTTGCACGTTTTTCTTCGCGGAGCGCGCTACTTGGTGCCGGAGGCGATAATGGCCTCGAAGTTTTTCGACGAACGAAGCACACATACGCACACGGACGGAAGGGCGAACTGCAGTCATGTTCGTAGTATGTCCGACGAATGTATAAATAGAGCGTTTTCAACTAAATTTCCATCTGCAAGCAAAACAGTGAGTACCGAAAGCGTCTGATACGGCTCAAGATGGACCCGCACCGGAAGATAAGCCCAACGATGCCGAGCGACATCGTCAGCTCGAGCAACGAGATGCCGGAGGCGATCGATTGGCGCGAGAAGGGCTTCAAGACGGAGCCGGCCAACCAGAAGACGTGTGGTTCCTGCTACGCGTTCAGCGTGGCGTACGCCATCTCGGCCCAGCTGATGAAGCACATCGGCCGCGTGGAGCTGGTCAGCGAGCAGCAGATGGTGGACTGTTCGACCGCGGCCGGCAATCTGGTGAGTGACCGGGTGGACAGAGCCTAATTTTCCAAAGAACTATCACGAACTTGGCCGAACTTCATTACCGTACACTCCCGGGACAGGGCTGTGGAGGCGGTTCGCTGCGAAACACGCTGAAGTATCTGGAGCAGGCAGGTGGCGTCATGCGTGAGGTGGACTATCCGTACACGTCCTCGGTAAGTACTGCTGCTTCTGGAAGCGTTACGCGTAGGTAGCCCACTGTAATCTCACAGGGTTGAACGCCTGCAATCAGAAGACTATGGAGTTTTTGTTCCGGAGAAGTTTCGGCTGGTTGGACGAGTGTTGCTGCCAAACAAAATGACACATTTCAGCTAATTTGCGTGCCGCTGCAACGCCATGGACGGGTGGGTTAAATAAATGATCGTCATTTATTAAGCTGCCCATTTCCGAGTGCTAATTGCATACGACAGGCGGAGGCGACGGCGTGCCAGAATCGAACAGCGAATCACTCACCCGAGTCACCGACACCGGCATCCGGGATGCAACCGATTGTGTGCATCATCATGTGTCGCTTATCGTAATGGATGGTTATTCGTAAGTACTTTCAATATATCTCACGCCGTTGAGCCCTCGAGCTCCGTCTCTCTTCTCGCTCACACTTTAAAATGCATCTTCCGTACGAGCCAGCATCCGTGCATGCAGCAGCATCCGGGATGCAACCGATTGTGTGCATCATCATGTGTCGCTTATCGTAATGGATGGTTATTCGTAAGTACTTTCAATATATCTCACGCCGTTGAGCCCTCGAGCTCCGTCTCTCTTCTCGCTCACACTTTAAAATGCATCTTCCGTACGAGCCAGCATCCGTGCATGCAGCGAATGGTAAGTTATGGACCCGAAGTTCTCGCCACACGAGCCACCGACACGGCCAGCTTGGACGGCGAGCGACGAACGGACGAACGGCGAAATGCAGGTGATTGTTTTTCTGTTTTTTTTTT